>JAUTBV010089247.1:0-19005 GCA_032361325.1 Lepetodrilus fucensis | reverse complement strand
CACACACACACACACACACACACACACACACACACACACACACACACACACACACACACACACACACACACACTTGAGTCCATGTTGGTCCAAATGATGAACTGACTGAGACAGTTAGAATTATCAAACAATCAACTTCATAATGTTGCATTTAGCATCTGTTTGGTTTATGGGAAGATGTTTTGTAGGCATCTGTGACAGATCTCTGCCTGGACTGTCTGTAGTGAGAGCTAGGTGTTAGCATGGTTAGTAGAGAATGGCCTGACTCATGACACTGACAACACTTATGTTACTACCACACCCACACTCCATTATTAACATTGCACATTTTTTTAACCATGTTGAATATACAGTCGACATTTATTGCCAGTCAATGACTTTAAGTCTCTGGCCTGCGTTTCACGAAAGGGGTGTATATTTATGCAGGACATAAAGCACGGAGTACATGCACAGAGTTACATGTACTCCGTGCTTTAAGTCCTGATATATGTCCAGTGTAAATTTACACCCCTTTCGTGAAACGCTGGCCAGGAGTGGGGTTTAACTCGCTCCTTGCTGGAGGCAACCGGAGATGCACTAAAGAGTAGTGCCTATGCCTTAATCCAGCAGGTAGAGGGTTAATAATCAAGTTGGCATAGTTTGTATTCAATCCTTTTGTAATTAAACTATGCTTACACATTTAAGTGATAACCATGCACACATGCATGTTAACTGTCCACAAGTTAACTGTCCACAAATTAACATTCCTGGTGTTGGCATTATTGCATTTATACCACATTCTCATGTAAATGAATCACTTGAAATTTTGTTCAGCAATATAACGCCTTCTTTATGCTTTTATAAAGCAGACATTAGGGCAGGTAGTAGTGCAGTAGTAGAACGTTGGACTTTGGTGCCGAAGGTTCCAGGTTCAAATTGTGCCCTTGGGGCCCCGGCATCAATGTTCGCGAAAGTTACCTTTCTGACATTACTTACTACTTAGTGCAAACATTTATGACTTTGAACAAGCCATTGGGCTAGTACCGATATGTCAAATAGGAATAGCGATTTCCCTAAAAAGATACTCGCCCATATAACAAAAGAATTGAACTTCTAACCCTGTTGATAGATAGGATGCACTGTCTGTAGAGTGGCAATACAGTTATCATCCTTGGTCTTGTCAGTACCAGCCGGTGCTCACAGGTTTACTTCACCATTTAGTGCTACAGATGTTGCGGGTTTCCTCCTTCCCTAAACTGACACGTCGTGATATTAGTGAAAGAAATCTAGAAAGTGACTCTAAACCCCAATTAAAAAAGCTATTCCCAATATGTTTAATTAGAAAACACCACATTGAGGATTTCTTAAGAAACATTATAAATAATGAACTCAAAATGCTGGTGTTTTTGTGTTCCAAGGAGCATATCATTATATAAATTAAATGGAGAAAAAAATATATCTAGAATTGACTCAGAAATGTAGATAAATCTTTTATCTCGGAAATCAAAGAAGTTAATTTCAATACATTTGAGCCTGAATTTCCTTCAGATGTGCAAGTCATTAAAAAATGTGTTTTTGATGAATTGGTTTTCGGCGACTGAGTGTCTAGTAGGGTATTCAGCAGTGAAAAGGTGACCGTACCCAGACTTTAACTTACAAAGTTGGGTTAAAACAAAGCAAATTAAATTGTATAAGCAATGGTGGACTACAATCCTTGAGGTTGTATCCATATAGTTTATATCATGGCTCTAGACTAACATATGCCCGACGTAGGCCTACAGGGACAAGTTAAATTGCACTGCGGGCAACCTATTTTTTTAACATATAGCACCTTTGCTGCCTTTGGAACTTGCCCTGAGAGTTACTGCGGGAGAGTAACTCAAAATGTTAGTCTGGAGCCCTGTATACATGGTATATTATAATATTTATGATGGAAAATTGGGTATGCACATAAAATATGGTCAGATGCAATTAAAATGATTAATTATTGTAATGACAGGTGACACATTTTTATAATGAACAAAGTCAGAGGAACAGTGACCAAGTCAAAGGATCCGACACCTAGTTGGATTTCTTTAATTGTTTTCAAGTATTGTAAAACCTTTTTGTCAAAAACAATGACAGTTTTTGCTTCAGTAGCCAATTGTTGTTTGCCATATTATAAACAGGACCACAACTGAAATGTGTCCAAATTCCCAGGACTTTACTATTATTCCTCTAGATACAGGGCTACAACTGCAGATATAATTTATAATCGGTTTTCCATCAATTATATCCTACCGATTATCAATCCTATTTTTTTAGCCACTATCCAGACCTAGACAGAATACTTACATAATACGATAATGCTGTGTTATAAATATGCATTTGTTATCATGGACATGGAAATTATGGTAAAAGCTCTCTATAAGTACATGCACAGTACACAGAACATAACAGACCCTCCTTAGAAATAATGACAGCGTGATTAGTTAAAGTGATATTGATGTAAGTAAACTGTGAGTCACTTTCTTCATTGATGTACCTCGTTGCGTTTCTGTCTCGTCCAGTCGGTCCAGTCAGCTACTGTGCAGTCAGCTACAAGAGGCTAGCCATCAGTGCTGGTTCAACCGCTCCCAATACTGACCCCCCCCCCCCCGTCTCCGGCCCACTGAACTCTGACCAGTCCAGACATTCGTATCGCCATTAATAACCGATGTTCCTCGAAAATCAGACAGAGCTCTCCAGCAGAGAAGTTGTAAATTTTCAGTTGTCTGAGAAATTATAGTACTTGTATTATTTGATTTATACAATTTGTATTTATTTTTAAATTGTTAGGAATACATATTTCTAAACCGTATGATGTGCAGGTGTCAGTGTCATGAATATTCTGACATAGGTTGAGACATGGTTATTTTCAGACCCAACTTACTTCATTAGTTGGGAATTAATTTAATCCATTGACTTCTAAATCTAAAAATGAATTCATAATTTCAATGAGTTATAAACAATAACCCACGAGTTATCAGGGATTACAGATTATCTTACCCGAGTGAAATCAATGTTGTAAGTCACAAGCTTTCACAAGGGAAAGATAATTTGTAATTCCAAGTGACAAAAGCACTTGTGGGTTATTGTTTATTTTGGCCATAATTAATTTACATGAACATACATACATGTATATAAATAAGCCGAACTAGCTTCTTTTCCCTGCACAACAGTAATATTTACATGAGTACAATGACATCATAGCCACACCACACCACACCACTTCATGACAATTGTTACTCATCACCAGTGATAGAAACTAACGTTAAAACTTACTAGTCTGAATAGTGATACAAATAACAAATGCTATGAATTTCTACTAGCCCTTATGATACAGGGCTCCAGACTAACATTCTGAGTTACTTGCCCACAGAGCAAGTCAGGGCAAGTAACAATAGCACCAAAGGTACTAAATGTTCAAAAGTAGGGCATATGTTAGTCCAGAGCCCTGTGATACCTTTACCATTGGAAGCATGGCTAACGGACTAGTGTTAATTTCGATCCCTGCATCACTACACAACATAATAACAGGTAAGTTTAATCACTGGAATTATGAATTTTTGTGAAACAACCAATTGGCAAAGCTAGAAGATTACACTCTGTCTCCACACATCCATGGACAAAATAGGATAGAGAACATAACGTGATGTAGTTATACAAGTCAATTATTTAATTAGATAGACAGTTAATGTCTGACATTGTCACGTATGGGTGAACTATTCCCAGTGCGACGTAAAGCACTAATTCATTCATACAGTGCCTGACAATAATCCTGCTATATCGTTTTAGTTCGTCTATTTTAGCAATCTATAATTCAATAATATTCTGCAGAATGTCATGATTTTCTGTGGTTATGTTCATTGTTAGTAAGCCTCGTGTCGTGTTTGGCCTTCCTGTCATTGGTACCAAACATTGCTTGTCCAATTACTGACATCAGAAATTATAGTTAATAGCTTGTTTGCTTGTATGAACTGTTCTTGATCTTTATATCTATATATTTGTACCAAGAATTAAATAAATGATTTTGCCACAATAGAGATTGATAGCATTCTAGTATTAGTATTAAACTAAATTAACCCTCTCCATGCTGAAGGCAACCAGAGATGCCCCAAAGAACTGCATCTGTGCCTAATCCAGCAGGGAGAGGGTTAAAGACCAGTAAAGTACACGAACAATGTGTAATGCTATCAATACAATTACAAATTATTATTTTTTAGTGATTTTCTTTTACGACATTAAATGTCATTGCCTTCAGTAGGCCCTTTTTTTCTCCATTTTTTTTTAGTAAAACGTAAATACATGTACACATGTTTGTTATTTTATTGTATTGTATCTGGAAGAAAGTGTTCAATTGCCAACGATTTTGTGAAATAGTATTCGAGCCTCATTGACAACACTGTCATGTCATTGCCTCATGGGGGCAATCTGGTCACCAGCAATCATAACCTTGTTTACCTTGGCAATGAGCTGAAAAGGATGGCGACAACCCCCCCAGGAAATGTATATATGGACGAAATGGAAATTTGCAGTAACATTTCATATGATTTGTATTGGCCGTGTAGTGTGGTGTGGTGTGGTGTCTGTAGGATGATTGGAGAGGGATATTAATTCTGATCGGAAACTGCGATCCCTCGAGTGGCAATCCTCAAGGGCAATGATCAGGTTAAAATGTTTGTTTATTACATCGGTCTGCAAACCAGTAGTGGCAAATCATGTTCTTAGATAAAGTGTAGCACTGTATTGGAACAAGCTTGCCTGAAGGGGTGCGCCATAGGCTATTTCCAAAGTGCTTTCCTATTAAAGGTATTTAGATAAACCTGCAATCATCAATTTACACAAAAACGCCTTCTGGCTTTGCTGATGTTGAGAATGCAATACCTCACGCTTGTTAATAGCACAGCATGATTAGGAGAAGAATGATAGCTCCTTCGACTCGCACTCATGGAATGAATAGGCTGTGTTTATGTGGGAAGGTCTATATTCAAATTTTACCCTCCCAGACAGCACTGGTTCCGTCCGCCAGAACTGTCAGTTTTAGACTCCTCAGACTTCAGTGCACAGAACCTTACTTTGATCTTGGTTCTGCTGTTCTGTCTGTGTGGCCACGTGGCATGATGTGCATTGTGACAATTTAATGTCCAGAGAATCTATGCAAGAGGTCATTAATAATGATAACATTTGTATCCAGGCTTATCACTAACTATTTCCAATATCCAATATTGTAATATTAACCCTCTCCCTGCTGCATTAAGTATGGACAGACACTGTTCTTTAGGGCATCCCCATTTGCTTGCAGCATGGAGAGAGTTAATGGCGGAATATTTATCCGATTGCATCATTAGTGGCAGAATTTAATTTTGTTTATCCCATCACATCGTTAGTAGTGAAATTTCATTATCTGTTTACATCGCTAATTGTGGAATTTTTATATTTATCCAATTACATCATTATGATGAATGGTGGAATTTTATACTTATGCATTTATATTATTAACATCACCTTTCTATATTTATCCAATCATAAGCTGATTGAAATATAATATTACAGAGTGAAGCTCTGGCTCACGTAGTCGGCTTCTCTGAAGAGTGCATGACTACCATGTTAACCCTCCCTCTGTTGGATTGATTCCAATCACTGACTCATTGGTGGTCTCTGGATGCTTCCAGAAGTCAGAGGGTTAAGGACAGACAGTATGAATGGATGGCAGTGTCTGGCCTGAATAAGGTACTGCGAGAGAAGTTGCAGTAGCTGGCCCTTCAGATTAATCTTTCCAGATTTTCATCGCTATTTGTGTGCTAGTAAAATGTACATCTATTTTGGCTGTAGGATGGTCACAATCGATGGATACATGACCAATAAAAGCAGGGTTGCTATTGGGCGAGTGTCTGAGACTGGAAATAGGTGACGCTGGCATTAATCAAGATATTGTTATGAGATGGGACACATGATGCTATTTATAGGATACAGGTATCTCACAGTGGCTTTCTTATTTTGTTAAGAGGAAAATGGATGCGAAAGGTCTTGATATATTTGTTCCTGTGTCATTTTGTATTTTCCATATTCAATAATAATAATAATAATATTAATAATCAGCATCATCATCAAAATAATAATAATAATAATTAATAATTATAATAATAATAATAATAATAATAATAATAATAATAATAATAATAATAATCATGGCTCAATTTAGCAACTAATTTGGTCACCGTGGTGACTTAATTTTGCATTTGCCGAACAATATTTCACTTATTTTCAGTGTTTTGGGCTCCTAAAAATTTGTAACTTTGAGGCCTGATAATAATACGTATTAATAATAATTCTGGCTTTCTTATTTTGTTAGTGGGCAATAGATTGCATAGTGCTTAATATGTTTGTTTCCATACTATTTGTATCATATTATTTTTATTCAAAATAATAATAATAATGAATTTCATATTTTGTTAGTGGACAATTAATGTGCTTATGTTTGTTTCTGTAAACTGTTTATTGTATTTTTTATATTCAAAAATATTACTACGTACGCTACTAATAATAATACCGGTAAGTAGATTTATAGCACAAGTGCTTCCACGCACAAGTACATGCTCACAGTACTAAATTGGCCATTTATGCCAGAAACAACATTACTCTACATTTCCAGTTGCCAACATAACATTCTGTGAATGGCAAGCATATAGGAGACTTTACATTGTACTTGCAGGTGTTGTATTGTCAATTTGTCACCCATGATTTATTAATAAGTATCACACCACAGTTATAAATAAATCATGCCATAGTTTGGTTGGAGACCACTTATGGAACACCTGACCATTCTCTATGGAAATCTAACCACATATCAGACCTCAGTGAAAGTAATTATCACTTTATGTTTTTCTAACCAAAAACTTGTTTGGGATTCATTGAAGTTATCGAGTGTCTGAAAAGAGTTTTGTTGTTGGAATTATTCCTATATCCAAGTGGTTGGAATTATTCTCATAATTCTGTTCAGTGTTAGAAATTCAGAAACTAATAAGGAGGTCATTCTCCATAGGCCCAATGGTAATGGTGGTCAAATCTGTAATTTGCAGGGTGTCCCATAGACACCTTTAACATTGCAGACTTTCATATGACCCCCAGGACCCCCTTTATTTCGAACAGTGATGTTGGTCAGAACATTGCAGTAATGCTCCACTACCGTCGGAAAGAAACGCGTTCATGCCGATAAATCCGGAGTGACGTGGAGTGGGAGGGGGAAGGAAATGAGACAATCTGTACTGAGGGAATGAATGTGAGACCCACAACTGTTTCCATGTATGTAGGTTGAATACTCAATACTCTAGGTGCTTAGCTGCCTATATTCAGATATGCAGACGAATCCACAATAATGTCCTAGCTGTGATATAAAACAATACTTCACCCCAAAGCCAATTTTATTTTTTAATCAAAATCGTAACAGTGCTGACGAAGACACGTTAACATACTCACAGCTATGCTCCCGAATACTGTAGTAATATGTGTATGCTTTCACATGATGCTATTTCTAGAATAGCATCAACCATAGTTAATCTTTAGTGAAATCAAAAATGATATGTTAGGTAAACACTTTTTCCCTTTGACATTTTGATTGTAAGTTCTTGGGGAATAAACATGATCTATGGCAGTATCTGTGGATATATTATGTTATGGTGTTCACTGTCTTGGTCTCAGACAGTGCAGTACTGAAAGATGAACAGGCTGAAATTTTTCTGAACTGATTACGTTAATATATTTAATTTGTTTTTGGTGTTTGCCAGATGTGCAATGAAAAATTGCCATTTTTATTATGAAAATAATAATTATAACTTTGCCAAATATTTATGGATTTTTCTTTTTGAATGACATGTTGCTACTGGAATAATATGATTCAAACAATAAATGTAATAAGAAAATGTTTGAGAGGAGCCCATACTGATTGCAAGGTAGGTAGCTGGACATTGATATATTACCACAAGCCAGTCAAATATAAGGTAGATTTTCTTGAAGGATGGCCACAAACAGCCTTAAGTGATGCCTTGTCATATCAATAGTATGCCATCTATTTCTCAGCACAGATAATGAAAGGGCAACAAGACACTTCTTGTTACCAGTAGTTGTGAGTATGTGAAAATAATTAAATACAAACACAGTATGGCAAAGAGAGAGACATGAAAACAATGAGAACTCGGGCAAGACTGTTTTAGAGAAGTATATATTGGATATCTATGAGTTTGTTTGTGTGAGGGTTGTGTTCATTTTAGTACTAGTAGATCTATTGTGTAGTTGTTATTACTTGTGCTAGGTACATGCAATATTAACAGGCACAACTGTATATGGTACTAAATATTGAATACCATTGTTATGGATCCTAATAAGGCAACTATTGATACTGATTATTGGCACATTATTCATAATAAATAATAATAAATATTACATTTAAAAAACATATGACTCTATGCCAATGCATGTTCGAAGCGCTATGGATTAATGTGCATTCATTTAACTTTCTCAACTCGCTGGGGAGTATAGAACCCAAGCAGTCATTGTTCAGGCACTAGAAGGTTAACATTTGGTACTGGGGTAAACTCTATAACCTAAACCTATTGCCTTCAAGTGTTCAATGGCTAATGCTGATATTAAGAATTACCCTAGGGTTAAAATTTTACTCTTAAAGTATACTCTAGTATAATAAATAAGCACAATTTACTTACTTTGTTGAGATATGTTACAATATGCATTAGCTGTAAACCATGTCAACTGACATTGATGAATGGAAGTGTAGTAAGTAAATGTACAACACTTGTTTCTATAATTCAATGTATCAGTGATTGGTTTTCTACATCTGGCCCCAAAATTACGAAACTTTTCTGAGTACGATTTCATACTCAACTGTTTAGTAATCTCGGGGCCTGGTATTTATCTGTGAAGTTTAATTGAATCAGCAATGACAAGAATCTTCAATATTAATAAAAGGAGTATTCGATTGGAATCTCATTTAATCGTGAAACACTGTATGAATAAATTGCAGCTTGAGGCCGATAATTACTGTTGATATGGAAATGTTTCTGGGTGCGTACTACTTAAGCAAATGCATCATCATACGTCACTGAGCGCACAGCTCTTTTACACATGAACTCAGCCTTAAAAAAACCAGGCATTTCTTTTCAAGGTAGCCATCAAACCTTGCAAAGCACCATTGCCGATGGCTGAGAATGCCCAAGTACAGCTTATTCTTCACTTCTCACCATTTTGGCATATACAATGATTGAACAATATTGGAGATTCCTCTCTAGGGGAACATTTTGATATACGAGGACAAAGACATTGATTGGCAATACATTAGAAGTATTTGCATAGGGAATCTATAAGCTGTTGTGAGGAGGACGTTTACTGTAGCTGTGGCCGTGACTGCCAGACCAAAGTGTGTCAATTGAAACCAGAAAACACGGAACCAGCAGAATAGCTGTTTTTTATGAGCCAGACTGTTTGGTTAACAGCGTTTTTTTAAACCAATGTTTCAGGCCTTGGTGTTTGTTTAGTGTTAACATTGTAGATGGTCCGATGGTCGGCATGGTCATGTGGTAGACAAGATACCGAGAGCTCGGACATGGAGGAAGGCATGGCTGAACCTAATAGTCAAGGTATTGATTCTCTCTGGCAGATGGGAGATGATTTGCTAGACTCTCAAATGCTTCCCATCTATTTCATATTTAAAGCATATATCGATCCAAGAATTGGAAGTGGCCCAAGTGAGATAGCTGTGTTTGAAGTTGATTTTTTTGTTTGTTTGATGAAAAGTAACCCAGGCAAATGATGATTCTGAATTTGCTAGGCCCAGGCTTGGGGATGGAATGATCAGAAATGGTACATTCTCAGACAAGTTTTGCTTCATGGTATTTTTATCCCATGTCAGAATTGGGACACTGGGCCATTTTAAAAGTCAACTTTCCTCACAATACTGTAGATGATTCTAACTTTCTATGCCCAGGCATGAGGATGATCAGAAATGGGACATTTTCAGACAAGTTTTGCTTCATGGTATCTCCGAACGCGCAATCCTGCATCCTATACGCAAGAAATGCAAGTTTGGACGCATGAATATTCTGCTACGCATCCTCCTGGACGCACTTTATTAAAAATACAATTGACAACTTGAGATTCATTTGTTATCGTATTTCTAAATTCGCTACATCACAGCATAGATTATATAAGAGACTAGAATAATATAATAACATCAAATAAAGGTCATATACGCTAGTTACTGCTGTTTGCAATCGGTGAATAAAACTTGTGCGGCCTTCATAATTTTACTTACGTTTTACTTACATGAAAGGGGAGTAACTCTAATTCTTCTGAATGTACGTCGTCGCAAATGGGTGAAAGATTCCCGCAGCGACGTTAAACTCTATATTCACTCACTCACTCTGAATGTACGTGAAATGCATGGGATTCCCTTTTTCTAACTCGGGATGCGAAAAGTATATCACCATGCGTCCCCGGGACTCGTAAAAATTGAAACCTTAAGTGAAACCCTGTGGTATTGTTATCCCATGTCAGAATCGGGAAGCTGGATACTATTGAATGTCAACGTTCTTGACAATACAATATAAATGAAATATTTAATTGTGTTGTTAACTGTGGCTGGATAGAGTTGTTCTCAATATGTTTGCTTTGAAATGCTTATAATGTCAGCATACAATTTTAATTTCCCAAAGATGTCTAATTCTGATACTGTCTTCATGGCTATTGGATTGCAACAACCAGTACAACATCAGAAGAGAGTATTTCTACATAGCAATACAATGTATTTACATGCATAATTTATTACTATTATTTTTGCTATTAGTATTATTGTTATTATTTATTAGTAGTACCAGGAAGTGCTTGCAGACTTTACTGCAACATTCAGTACTACAGATGTTGTGGGTTTCCCCCTGCCCTAAACTGACAAGACGGGATAAGTGAAAGCACCTTGAAAGTGGCTCTAATACACAATTCAAATAAAAGAAAATTAAAATCTGTTATTGTTATTATTTCTAGGCTATAAAGAACTAGCGAAAAATACACAATGTAAAAATTGAAAAGCATCTGGGCTAATTATCTCAGACCCAGTCAATATAATCCCATCCTTATTTAATGTTTGTATAAGCTCCATCTTAAATCATTGCAGTACATGTAAGTCTTCTATACTACAAACAAATAATTTTAAAATCTCTGAATAATAAACTGACAAGTTCCAATATTTAAATAAGATTGTTACATTTTGTTAAGTTCATTTGCAAATTTCTTTACCGTATTAATAAAATAAACAGGGAATGTGATAATGTGACAGTAAAATCAATGACAGCTGATTAACGAGGGAAGGGTAGCTTAAGATCCATATAGAGGCTAAGCCGTTCTTCGTAGTATCGATGGTCATAGATTTTACACCACTTCCTGGTAACTTTTTAACATTGATGAAAAATTGAATCTTCAATATGTGACAATACTGCACCCTGACATTCAGTGTGAATTATCTTGATTTATGTTTCATAATTCTTCAAGACTGATGTCAGAGGATAGATAGCTTGGTTTTTGTTATGGTGGATAATTTCAATATGATAATAGAGAGTTGGTTTAAAGTGACTCAAACACCTAATTCATAAATGATATGATCCTACACCACATACAGTGATTGATTTCCTTCCAAATGACCTGTTATCTGTTAACAGAATTGTGTGCAATGTTGACATTGTGACATCATCCAAGTGACATCATGTTCAAGAAACCTATGCAGATGAGAAGTCAGTGCCATTTTCAAAGCAAATGATTGTTTACATCCATCAAGTAAAATGGTGTATTTCGATGGGTTTGCGTGGCATTTCATGCCTGAAATCACAGATTCTTGCAAATATTGTTCTATCATAGTCTATGTATTGCATATGACCAATAGTAAAATAGGGAATTGATAAAAGAACCTATGTGTATGAGTCCTTTTAATGGTTTTTTTTTAATTGTAGCTATTTCTTTTCCACATGTATTTTGGTTTTCATTTTTATTTAAATGTTATTTTCTTTAAAGTATTGTCTCACCTTTTAAGAAAGAGAAAATGCAGTATGAATTAATAGTACTGCATTTTCATACAAATGCTAATTTATTTGATATAAAGGAAGACATTCAAATACAAAAAGTATGACAGGGCAAAACTCTGACAGTAGGGCATGTGGATGTTACTATAATACATAGTAGGACATGTGGATGTTACTATAATACATAGTAGGACATGTGGATGTTACTATAATACATGTTCCCATGTAGCAGATAGTTAAAGCAGGACAGCGACTTCCCTTTTAAATGAGCTTGTCACTAAAACTGCTAGTTTCACATCGACCTTGGTATGGATTTTCTTTTCCCCAAAGTCGATGCATGGTATGTCATTAGAAACTGTGATGGAAGACGTCTTCTTTTTCTATACAGACATCTGGGTCAGGGAGAGGCTTCCGCTCAAATTACTTTGAGTGACAGAGAGACCAACGGAAACCCTTGATTTCGCTTGCCCAGGCAATTACGAATTGTGACCAAGTCCACTTGAAAATGGATGCAGTATAGATATGTCATCAAGCGATCACAGATAGCCCTGTCAATGGTCAGCCCCTGAGTGGCGAGGGTTTATCATGATAACATTATTATAGGTCTTCACTACTGGATGGTCACTCACTGTGCCAGCTCTCATCCTGTACAGCCCTGTAGAGACGTCCAGATTGAAGATTGAAGGAAGGTTTATCATCAGTTTATCATAGATCTTCTGTGTTAGAACAGTGCTGGGTATTAGTCCCCAAGGCAGAGGGAAATCAAAGGTCTGATAGTGTGCAAGTGAGAGTCTGCCTATGGACATGTTATTGTCTTCAGTGGACATGGTCTAGGTATACTTTGATACTGTCAGCACCAGTCAGTGCTCGCAGGTTTACTGCAACAATCAGAGCTATGGATGGGTGCGGGTTTAATCCTGGCCTAAACTGACAAGCCGTGATATAAGTGAAAGAATCTTGGAAGCAGCCCTTAACACCAATTAAAAAAGAAAAATAGTGTTCACAGAGATGCATGCAATTATGGAAGATTGCTTTAATAATATTGTTTTGATATTGTTCTTTAGTCTTGTATATTAATATGTTTTGCTGTTGATCTTACATGGATGGTATTGTGTATTTTTAGAGTTTAATCTTCAAATGACAGTGTATGGGCCAAATCTTCCTGTGGCTATCTAGTTTCTCAAGTTATAGCAGACTCAGATATGTATGCTACAAATCCTTCATGAAGTCGAACAACCCATTCATGAAGTCGGACAGACATAACAAGCCATTCATGAAGTCAGACAGACACAACAAGCCATTCATAAAGTCGGACAGACACAACAAGCCATTCATGAAGTCGGACAGACAATAAGACATTCATTAAGTCGAACAGACACAACAAGCCGTTCATAAAGTGGGACAGACACAACAAGCACTTCATGAAACCGGACAGATACAACAAGACATTCATTAAGTCGGACAGACACAACAAGCCATTCATGAAGTCGGACAGACACAACAAGCCGTTCATAAAGTGGGACAGACACAACAAGCCCTTCATGAAGTCGGGCAGATACAACAAGTCGTTCATAAAGTGGGACAGACACAACAAGCCCTTCATGAAGGCGGACAGACACAACAAGCCGTTCATAAAGTGGGACAGATACAACAAGCCATTCATGAAGTCGGACAGATACAACAAGCCATTCATGAAGTCGGACAGACACTACGTCATGTCATTAACGACTCCAAGCTTTGAGGATAAACTGTTGCCTCCAGTCAGAATTGACTTTAACTGATGCCGGCAGTAAAATAGTTTTCTGTCAAATTTCGTCTTAATTAGAGATGGGCTTAGTTCTTGGCCTGTGGGCTGGCTTCAGTGCTTCGGACATCAAACCAATTCCGGTTAGTTAGTTTGTCAGTTTTCAGTGCATTTGCCATCAAACCAGTTGCAATTTACAACAGGCTACACATTTGTCATCAAACCAGTTCCAGTTCACAATAGGCTATGCATTTGTCATCAAACCAGTTCCAGTTCACAATAGGCTATGCATTTGTCATCAAACCAGTTCCAGTTTACTATAAGCTATGCAGTTTAAAGTGGATCTCATCAAACCAATTCCAGTTTTCAACATGCTATATGCAGTGGACATTTTCAAACCAGTTCCAGTTGAAAAGAAGCATTGATTCATAATCAGCTTACTGGGTGAGGCTGAAGTCAAGCACGTCCATAAGAAGCTTTCTGGAACATTTATATTTTTCTCGCCTATCAAGATATAATTTTCATGAGTACGGTATTTTCCCCATCAATAAATATCTGTACAGGACAATCCATATTTTCAGGAAGTACAACACATATCAAGATGAACTCTCTGTATGTATCTGCTTGTTTTATATTGGATCTTATTAGTTACCCGCATGATTTCCGGTGTGTCCGGGTTTTTATAAGCTGAAATTTCTTGTATACCCCAAGACCAAAGGTCAAGGGGTGTACAAGAAATTTCAGCTCGTGAAAACCTGTATGCTCCAGAAATCATACTGGTAATGAATTTATCTAAAAGTGTAATTGTTCTAAATGCTTTTAAGAAAGCAAAGTTATGAATATTCATGAGGGCAGCTGCAATGACATCAGTCATTTATGAGGTCATAACTATCAACTACGGTCAAATCGGGTGTACGACTTTTGACAGGACGTCTCTGAACCAATCAAATCATATTTCAGATAATTATTCATACCAAATCTTCAGAAAATTAATAGACCCAAAAAAATGTATTTACCTAAAAGGAGATTGATGCATTCTTTTGGACTCTTTGATAATTCAGACGGTTTTACACATTCAACAACAATCTTTATTCTTCACCAAAATGCATAAGACTTGGCATTTAGAAGGGTCTTGTACTCCTTGGCATTCTGGTTCATTTGCACCATAGACAGTCACCATACATTAATTGTTAAAGTAAATCAGCCTACAGTCCTAATTAGCTTACTCTCTATATCCTAGTGAAATGACAAAACGTCTGAGAAATTTACCCGGAAATAATTATGTTTCACGCATTTAGAACAAACAGTCCGGGAGGATAACTATCATCTGATTACTCGCCCCGGTATAATTGTGAAACGGTTTGATGGATGAGAGTTGATCAATGACTGTTAATGGAACGTTGCAAATCCAGGGAAATGGATTTCATGGAAATATACCAAAAAGAAGTCAAAGCATGGCATTTCTTATTGAATTGCTGTATTTTTTTTGTCTTTCTGAAATGAATAAACAATGAACTAATTCAATGTGTTACATCTTCAGATTTCATGAAGTATATCAAATGTATTGAATTTGTTTCCTTATCGCTGTTTTATTGGCCTGTTTTACGTTCAGTTGATGCATTAATGAGCATTTAGGGACAAATATTACAGGAAATGACAGAATGATGTGAGTAGTACGTTATAATGGATAAGTATTTCTCTGTAAATCTTGAACATGTTGTCGCCACAGAACCTAGGCTGAGGCCTTGTAAATAAAAGTACATGTAATACAAAAATTATCATCGCAAACAAGATCATAATCTGTATTGACACATTCAGGTCAAGGTCAATGGCACAGACATAATTACAGGAATCATATGCCAAGTAAGCTATGTACCTCGATGTACATTTACTGACTCTGTGTCAGAAATCCTTGCTCATATTATGGATTTACAGCATCTCCAAATTGTGAATCCAGGTTATTTTAATGCATGCGTTCAATTATTTAAATGAGTGAGTGTGAGTTTACATTTAGACACATAGGTATCTCACAGACTCTGACACTGTTGTACCACTACTAAGTGTATTCCAGACAATCTGGATCCGTTTGATGGACATCGTAAACGACAGAAAATTAGGTATAATTGTGCTCTCAACTTTCCTTGGAATTTCAAAGAGTTTCATGAAACTATCTATGAAACATTGTCGTCTTTTAAAAAGAAAATTGTTTATCATTATTCTTATCTACATGTATGTCAATTCTTTGTATCTAGTTGTAAGTACACATTCAAATTAAGGCTATCTTTGTTTTGTTATATTTTATAATAGAAAATTATTATTCCATCAGCCTTACATGATGCCAGGGTTGTGTCTAGCTAATGTCACAGAACTGTGGAAATCCATGTTTATTACTTTAAATACATTCATTCATTCACACCTCAGCCTACTATTATTAGTTACCAGCACGCTGGGAACGGATTTATCCAAAATCATAATAGTTCTACACTATAAACGTACTGGATTTGTGGATATTAATTCTGAAATATCTTTCTAATGTACAAGTCAATGGGGTTGGCAATGACGTCACAATCAGTTATGAGGTCATAACTGTTATGTGTAGGCAAACCTGGGTGTAACACTTTTCACAGGACTACTCTCAACCAATCAAATCGCTAGAATCACACATTTTTTTGATAAAGATGTCTATGTACCAAAATGAAGCTGTATTAAGCAAACTAACACAAGAAAGTGTAACATTATTGGAAAGTTAATTCTTGACTGTAATAATTGGAAATGGTATCAATGTCTATCACTTAATGTAGGTGTGCAATGTACATGTATGTGAGAAAAGAAAATATATTTTACATTTATTTTGTATGGCTTTGAAGCAAAGTCAAGAGATATTATGACACTCGGAAGACTAAAATTTAATTTAAATTAAATATGAAAAATGAAAAATAACAAATATAAAAGCTATGCTGCTCTACTGGTTATGACAGAAACTGTATTCACTGCACATGGTGGTTGTCTGCCTAGCTGTCTTCATTAGAGGATCGCTTTGGTGTACACCTTTCATCTGTACAAGGCAGATCAATTCCGTGTCATTCTGGCTTGACATGTAGCTTACCCATTGTACTATTACCCTGGTTACTTTCACGTCTTCAATCAAGTGACGTCAATAAAATATACATCAAAGTACTGCATCTTCTTAGCCAAACACCCTGACATTTCAATAGGTTTTGGAATTGCATGTAAAGTTTGATCATATAATTTGGTGGGGATACTAGGTAACGCAATAAACCTATGTTATGGTTAGAAACATGCAAATGTTACGAGTACAGTTATTCTAGCATTCAGATTTATTTTAAATTTCAAACCCAGCTGTTATCTTTATCAGTTTCTAAATTAGCTGTTCAATAGTAAAGGTGGACTCTCACAATGCGATTTGTAGCAACAACTTGTATTACTGATGTATGAGAACAATTGGATTGATGTGTTAATCATGACTGTATTTGATTGTTCTCATGCATCGATAATACAAGTAGTTGCTACAAATCGCATTGTGAGAGTCCACCTTAAGACATATCTCACAAATGTGTCAAAATCTTTTGTTACCTGTCACTTCTTGAGGCTAAAACCATTTGAACTACTTACTATGATCTTGTCAGAGTCGGCATTGATGTAGTTTGATGCGTGACGAGAATCAGCATAGTGTAAAACCTAAGAAGTCAAGGGGCATTGAACTTTATTAAATATAAATTTAATGAATTGCTTGCCATCATTAACGTTTCATTTAATGCATGTGTGTGTGTGTGTGTGTGTGTGTGTGTGCATGCATGCATGTGTGCGTGCATGTTGCATGTATGCGTGCATTGTGTACATACATGTGCTGCATGCGTATGTGTGCCTTTGATTCCTGGATCTCTATATAATTCATGTCATCCATAAAATTACTAACATCCATAGAGCATCTTACTAATATTTACTGATATAAAGTGTTATTGTTTACAGTACCAACTAACTGCACTTTATGTAACATTGAGACATCAAACCTAAGTGTACAATTTGTATCAAACTATTTACATAGTTGAATAATAAGAATAACCAACTACCTTTGTCGGCTTTGATGTGCTCGGTATTATCTTTCTCATGAAAATTAATTAATAATTTACGTTAGTAATTTACAGGAATTCTTATGGTCCATAGCACAGTTTTGATTGTGATATTGTCTAAATCCATTAATATTTAATTGTTATGATACTGAAACACAAAGCAATGCACTCTGAATGGAACTAATATTGTGCTCTGTTAGGCATACTTATCCTCATCATTTGATCACTAACGATGTGCATTATGTTAATTACATTGATGTATATTAAGCGAGTCATTGACCATGATGTAGGCTTCTGGTGGGGGGAAACCCTGAAGAAACTGGTTCTTTTTTTGTGTTTCGTGTTATTTTTTAATTGGGGTTTAGAGCCGCTTTCAAGATTCTTTCACTTATAAACTTGTCAGGTTTAGGGCAGGAGGAAACCTGCAATTGCAACAACCGTAGTGCTGAATGTTTCAGCGCATCCTATCAATATCGCATCAGAAAAGTAACTTTTCCGAACATCGATGCCAGGGTCCTGGGACCTGCCGTAACTGTTTCTCAATAGTTTCCAGCTGGAGCTAAGTGACTCCATTACAGCTAATCATCACAGAGTTAAGCCCTGAGCAAGATAAACATTTTTGGTTATTATTTACACAAATAGTCCTGCTGAACTATATTGGTGACACATTATATATTTTTATTTTTTAAAATATTTGTAAGAAGCAAATTTTCTAAAAAATGTTAAGAGACAAGCCCAAAGAATGAATATAATTGGAGAGAAAAAGTTTTTTCAAACATTTTTAATAAGGACTAGTATTTTTGTGGATCATATTTATTTTTAGTTTTGTATAGATTGATACAGCATGTATATTAAAGGCATAATATCACAGATATTTATGGTTATTTTGGACTAGTTCTTAGCTACAATTGCAAAATGCATTCACTTGACATACATAAAATCATGTTTTTACTTCCAAAAACCTTTCCACCGCTGTTTGGTAGACAGATATATAGTGCAACCCCTTGTAGTCTACTGACTAGACAACCTGAATATGGTTGTATTGTTATTTGCTTCATTATGTCAATGCAAGGGGACATAACTCAGTGGTACGACT
>JAUTBV010089196.1:0-11609 GCA_032361325.1 Lepetodrilus fucensis | reverse complement strand
GTGCCCCCCCCCCCCCCCCCCCCAATCAGGAACACATTAGTTAAGAATGAGGAGTAGGGGCTGCTTGAGAATGACACTGGAAATGAGAATGAATTGTGAATCAGCAGGAATGTCACCGGAGCTACTTTGGTATGGTATATTCAATGCCTGTTGATAGAAATGGTATTACCTTTAACCATTTATGTGCTAAACCAAGATACTAACGGTCACTCTTTGAGAATGAAAATGTTAATTATGTAATATTGTAGTATTTTCTATGAAATAACATGTCCCGAGTTTTATTCGCCAACACACACCACATTTGTATCCTTGTCTGTTTAACTCTATACACGCTGGAGACAATTGAAGATGCTCAAAAGAGCTATATCTGTGCCTAATCGAGCAGGGATAGAGTTAAACGCCAAGTGAACCGCATTGAAAGTTGGCATGAAATATGAAGAGATAACAAGGATTTAACCTTCCAATAGCTGTAGACAACCACATACACCATACAGATCAGTCATGTTCAGTAATCCCTCGATACAAATCAAATCTTTACAAATACATGTACATGTAGTATGAAAAACCGTAAAACTATGCAGGGGAGATAATCCCTCACACAAACAGCAGACACACTCAAACATGCTACCAGGTTATCTCCCCTGTTACAATTAAAGACTGCACACCAACAGCGAATATTGATTTCATTTTTAAGTAAATATGCACAGAAAAACGTATAGTGGTGTACATGAATGAAAAGAAATCATTGTAATAATTAAATAGATCATATCAAACCAATTATCAGCCAAGCAGAATATCTCACTTGGGAGCTGTCAATCATTGGTCTTGTCTCTTGCCACATTAACTCTCTCCATGCCGGAGGCAAGTGGAGATGTCCTAAAGAACAGTGTCTGTTTTAAATCCAGCAGGGAGAGGGTTAACATGGCATAAAAAGTAAAAGAGAAACATAATTAATGAAAATGTAGGGAGACATTATACTTGGGAACATTGGCCGATACAATCTACTTAAGATGTGAACACAGAATTAGTTACAGCAAAGACTTGAACAATATATACAAGATGTGTATATATTTATATATAAAATGTACAAAACCATGAAATATATTGGTATGAAATTCTTAATAAAATTTAGGAAAAGTACTTTAAAAAATAAATGACTCAGAAAAGTTTGTTCGTAATCAGACCACAAACATAATTTCTTTTCGACCTTTTTTTCACTGAACAATGAGTGAGTATATGATCTGAACACAAACTGACAAAACATCAAATGCACCAAAATAGCACAAAGAAGACATTAATGAATGAAGAGGATATGATGATGATACTTTTCTATCTTCCAGTCATCATCAGATTCATTTTTCTTTCCATCTTGAAATCTGGATTTTGCAGTGACAATTGACAAATAGAATGTAGATCTATATTTCCAAGATTCATATTTCCAATTTTCTATACATTTTACATCTGGCATTAACCACAACTATGACACCAGGCAGTATATCAGAAATTGGTTTTAGCATTACCATGGAGATCTTGTCTGATATTTCACATACATTGTAATGTTGATGACATACAATGTACTTAACTATTACATTTTATATTATCATAATGCATAGGGTGTAGCACTTCATAACAGTATTTCTGACAATGATCCAAGGTCAAACAGAATGTTTCAAGGTCATGCAGTGAAACTCACACAAAGTACAAGTGTTCATTCATAAAAAATAATAATACCAAAACATTTGGGTTGTTTTACCAATAAAGTAATAAATTGTAAAGTCTGGAGTAATCTTGGTCCGCGATTTCCATTCAAGAATGTCTGAAGTATACACAAAACAATGGCTGCCATTTGTACGGGTGAAAACAAGAAAGAAATCAAATGTGCATTTAACGATCAATGGTTCGGTAGCATTACGACATAATCTCAAAAGTTTGCGAGTGTCGAATACCTAAAGTCACATTTAATGCAAATCAATTGCCACGTCTCAAATAACACATGTCAAATAACGTGTGTGTCAACCTGCAAGCGAGTTAAACAAAAGATTCATGGTTCACTGGCTATGTGACACAATTTTGGACTGTGTCCGTCAAATACCATGATGTGTAAAATTTCACACGTTATTTAACGTACTCAGCATCGCGATTAGATACGGGCAGATCATTCTCAAGCTATAGTACATCTGGGTGGAGACGACAACAGATTCATCGAGTACGGAGACACGAGGCGAGTTTATGAGTACGGAAACACTAGACGTGTTTACGGTCTACTGCTGCTGCCTACGATAACACTGTTACTTACAGCAATTTCTAATGCATTCATGACATAAGCATTAACTGAAGGCATGGACTGAAAGGTATGTTTTTTCAGTCCATGGCTATGATGAAAAGATAGAAATGTCATTCCTAGCTTGCATTCAAGCTATGCATGCCAAACCTCAAAGAAATTGACAAAATGGTGCACAGCCGAAAAAACACAAAATTTCTGATGGTTGATGGTAGAGAAGCATTCAAGGGAGACAACTCCTCCTTCACTTGCTGACTGGCGTGTCCGAGCGGCTATCCGTGTCAATGGAGTCCGAAGCGGACAGAGAACTGGATGTCCGGATGCTGTCCAGGTCGTCGCGGAAGTACGGGTGATGAAGTGCAGCATTGGCGCTGATACGTCGATGTGGGTTGAACAGGAGAAGTTTCTGGAAGAGAATCGTTTTGATTGGTTTGCAGAATTGACCTGAATTGAAGTGAGCGAATTATTGTTTTACGTCGCAGTGGGAATATTTCACTAATATGTAGGCTGGAAATTATTTGTTATCTCACAAAACAGTCGTTAATATTTGAATCTATTAATAAATACAGTACAGGGTATTGTTCCTCAAAGGTCTCGTATCCAATACGAGACCATGGCGCACTCGTAAGTGCATGATCCCCATGTATTGGAGATCGCTACTAGAGTCATTTATGGCCTCGTAGTAGATACGAGAGCTTCGAGAAACGATACCCTGGAATACAAAATATCATAACTGTCATATTGACAAGATGTTTTTCTCAATGGCTATACATACATGCTAAGGTGTTACATCTATTTGTTAATTGTGTTCTGCTCAGGAGTTGATGTATTCCATACAAAGTCCAAACATTCTACCACTGCACCCTTCTCAATAATTCCTAGGTTTTCAAAATACCTCGAGTAAATCTTTGGCCTCATGATCTATTTCTGGAACAAATCGCTGTATGGGTTGAGGTGCGACGGACCGGAATGAATTCCATGGCAATGAGACGTTATCCGGCCAGTCCGACTCGCAGGGTAAACCAATGGCCCTGAAAGGTCAAGGTCATGCAATCAAAAGTCATCAATAACGAGCAAAATAACATGGATTAAAATTAAATAAGAGCAATAGAAAGGAATAAGAGAATTCCCACCCCCAAAAAATAATGAATAATAACAAATACAAATAAAACATTAAAAAAACCCATGAATAAATACAAAAAAAATAAACTTTGATAGAAACGATAATAACATAACAATACTTAATCATAAGAGTAGCTGTAGAAATCAAAGGATTATCCAAAATATTTAAGGAAAAATGTGCCTGTGATACCAACGATAATAATAATGGTTTCTTTGCAAATATTTTGATGCTAGTAGTAGTAACTCACTCAAATATTTTGATCAGCTGGTCAACATCTGACTGCCCACAGAAGATCGGCCGTCGATTGAAGAGCTCTGCAAATATGCACCCGCTACTCCAGAGGTCAACTGGGGTCGCGTACTGACCTTGAAGAAGGACCTCCGGCCCGCGGTACCACAAAGTGACCACCTGTAGAATAGAATACAGGTTACCCAGTCTGACCAAACCCATATAGTTTTAGTAGGTAACACATTAATTCAAGAAAACAATTGTGACAGTGAGTGTGCGAATCATTCACCCATTCGTGACAAGTTATTCATTGAATGATCAGTCCTATATTCCAGGGTTTCTGCCCTAAATGCTAAATTTTGAGTGAATGCTGGTATATCATGAGCCCTAAAACTTTGCTTGATTTCACGAAATCACAAAAATAAAATGGCAATTTATCCCCTATAAGCTACACTCCCTTGGAAACCAAAATTCACCTTCCTGCCTTCTCCAAATAAACCAGCAAGCAGATGAAGAAAACATTCAGTTAGTGATTATGGAGCTTAACGTCACTGTGGGAATCTTTCACCCATTTATGACTAGAGAAGAAATATCAAACCATATTCCAAAAATAACTACAAACCGGGCTCTAGAGTAACTTATGCCCAACATATAGCCGGGCAAATTAAACTACAACCTACACTTACTTCGCACCTTTGGTGCCTTTGGTACTTACCCTGACTTTATTAAAAATAAATCAAGGGAGATAACTCTCAACATACCACTGACGTGAGCGCCATCTGGAAGCTATAGATGCGCGCCAGTCCGAAGTCCGCGAGCTTGAGTTGACCTTGGCTGGTGATGAGGACGTTCTGCGGCTTGAGGTCGCGGTGCACTATGCGGTGCGCATGCAGGAAGTCCACGCCACTCAGCAGCTGATGCATCAGGTCCTGCAGAACACAGAACTCACGTTACCGTCAGAAATACGCTCACACCCCGCTCCATTCCTTTCAACTGTGCAAAGCGTCCCCAGACAAATATGTGACGTCACTGTACTGAGTGAAAAGAACGACTCGCACACATCGCATAAGCAAAATGGAGGCAAAAGTGCCTTTAGATGTGGTGACGTCGCTGTTCTATCCCTGTGTGGTCTGCCCAAACTCGCCAGCGAGTACAGACCACAGTTTCTAGACAGTGTGCGAGTCGTTACTTTGACAAAACTGTCTGGAGTACTCCAAACAAGTTGTATTGTGGTGAAAGGAATGCCCCCACATCTTACGTAAATATGACATCAGATTTGTTCCCACCACTCTCCCTTGTCTAATGCCAAGATCTAATGAAGCCATGTTTTCTTGTTTGTGCCAATGACCTTTCATGAACTCTGCTATAAGCCAATCAGATTACTTCTTGTCAAGCACGAGCTGTAATACTGACATAGCAATGATTTCAACTATACATTTACAGTGCAGACAGTGTATCTTAACATAATTGCACCAGAAACTGAGAAAAGTAACTACCACACATAATGGAGTGGGTTGTCATCTCAGGACCTTTAGTAGATGTCATGAATGAGTGAACGAGTACAAATTAATGAAGATAATCCACAACAAACGACAAGCACTGTCACCTATCTCATCTCTATTTCTATAGATTGTCTGACCAAACCTGTACTTCAAATATTTTGTTTAGCGCATCTGGTACTCACCCTTATTCTGTCGGGACCAAGTCCCGGGGACGGGCATCGCTCGAGGTATGTGGAGAGGTCCTGGTCGATGTATTCAAACACCAGCATCAGCTTGATCTCGCTGTCAGTAACCTGAGTGTGCTTCACATCCAGCAACCTGAAACATTGCCCAACAATCTGAAGCATTGCCCAGCAACCTGAAACATTGCCTGTCCAGCATGTTGAAGCTATCTAGCAATCTGAAACATTGCTCAGAAAACGTGAAACACTGCCCAGCAATTTGAAATATTACCATTGATGGGTCCCTATGCTAATAGCGTGCCGTACCAGGTCTATAAATAGCAACACGTTGAGTATCAACAGTCAGTGTACCCTCTTCCGGGTACATGTGCATGCATGTGGAAGGCATTCGTAAGCCATGAGCTATGGCCTGCATTTCACGAAAAGTGTATATATTTACGTTGGACGTAAAGCACGGAATACATACACAGAGTTACATGTACTCCATGCTTTATGCCCCTTTTATGAAATACTGGCCAGTATTGCACATGCGAAGCATTAATGTTGGGTCAACGTGACATTTGCCTCTTTACCAGTGCACGTCAGCTATGACGAATGCCGATTCAGTGAGTGAGTGAATATAGAGTTTAATGTCGCTGCGGGAATCTTTCACCCACTTGCGACGAATGACGAGTCAGGTATGGAGCGCTATTGTATTTTGGTGATAACAAGGTGTGACACAGACTACATATATCTACTGTGTGCTCCTTTCTGTCTGAGATATGTGCGGCCACAAAGGAGCAACACCACACAGTGTTCCAGATATCTGGACATGTACCAGCAACAGTGTTCGAAATTACCGCTAGCCCGCCCATTTCTCCCGATGCTAAAGGTATCCTAAGGGCCAGTAGAAATGCATATGTTTTTTTTGTAAACATCATCATATGTCCAACTTTTGTGATCATAATAGGATATGGATGCAATCAGGCTGCATATGTATACTTGCAGAACTTGTCATCCTTTACTAAGTCATAAACTCACAAGATGTGATAAACCAAAATAATTCTTAAAGCAACTGTCAGTCCCAATTCAAACTATAATATGTACGACATATCATGCATGAAGGTGTGAATTCTTGAAAATATATCTCAATTACATACGAGCAATAATAACATAGATCTAGGTAAATTCATCATAATTATAATTGCTACATTCAAATTTTAGTTTGAGTTCCTTTAGTCAATTAGTAAATGCTTTGATTGAATTCCTGTGCCATGGGCACCACCTCTTTTGCTGGTCAGTGTTCAAAATTACCGCTGGAAACCTACCGCTGGAAACCCAAAGTTCATATATAGCAAATACATTATGGGGTGGGTTTAAACTCAGGAGCTTTGGCTCGGATGTCTTGACGGTCTACTACTGCACTACCTCTGTCCATTATCTCATAGGAACTGAGTTACAGTGGAATAAAGACTGGATTAATTCCTGTCAGGTCTACGATACCACGACCCAACCCTGAACAAAACTTTGAGTTGACCATGAAATTGTACTCAGAAAACGTTCACAATCTCTGGACCATCTATCACACACATCCTTTAGCTGTCACAAACAAGCCATGATTCGCCACAAAGTCCCATGTGTCACTTCACCAGTCAAGATTATTCCTGAGGAAACCAGAATCTCTCCTACAATCAGTTTCCCATGTAAAAAAAAAATTAGTGAACAATACCACCTCCCCACCCCCTCTCCAGTGCTAACCCCCACCTCCCCACTCCCACCTAATCATGCCGTAAAGTCCACATTCCGGTATATCTGCCATTATCAGCCCATGCTGTATATACCTGACAACAACATACCTGGGTGGCTATTTATAGCCTCATTATATAGCCAGCACTATTGACAGTGTTTAGTCCCCGCTACCTGCACTAGCAGCAGATCGAACTCCACTGACTTACGTCCCAATCAGCAGCGGTCACACAGGCCTGGCTGAGCTGCTGGCCTAGCATAGACCACAGGTAGTCACAGAAGGGACTGCCTAGCATAGACCACAGGTAGTCACAGAAGGGACTGACAATGACAAGCTTGCAGTTTTAATCCTCTCTGGAATCGCATGGGACAGATGCAAGGTCATCCAGGAGCGGCACCACGTCCAGCCATTAACAGGTTACCATAGTTTCCTTGCAAGCACACACTGACCAATCACGCCTACTAGCTAGATCAGGAAAATACCTATCTGGCCTGACTACGGTACTTGACCAATTGACCCAAATTGGACATGGTCTTAAGTCTTAGAAATTTCTTTATGGTTGCAGCGTGACCATGGATATTGCTTATTTTGGGAATGAGTCCAGAGTTTTGAGAAAACACATGCCAAAAGTTCTAATATTTCTTTTTTAAATTTGGAATTGGGGGTTAGAGTCACTTTCTAGAATCTTTCACTTATATCACGACTTGTCAGTTTAGGGCAGAAGGAGACCCACAACAATCATAGCGCTGAATGTTGCAGTAAACCTGTGAGCACTGGCTGGTACTGACAAGACTAAGGATGATACAAAATGTAATACAGTATTATAACCAATGTCCAATATCAAAATTACAAAGTCACTCATACACAAGATTCATATGACATTAGCCTAAAGAACTGATGATCGCACAGTGATTAATTTCTTCCCAAATAATCAATAATTCAGCTAATTTTCCAGTCAGTTGGAGCTGGAGAGTGTGACCTCTGAACTGCGTCGCACAACTGTTTGACCGAGGACCAATCACGGTGTACTCACATGACTAACATAGAATGGAATCCCGTTATTTGTAATTGTATAATCTATTGTTTATCAACGACAGGTAAAAAGATTTATTTCGATGTTTGTGTTGCTTTTTTTGTGGGGATGTCCTAAACTAAAGAGCTGTGCACAATCCAGCAGGGTTAAATGTTATCAATTAAAAAAATGCTTACCTGACAATATTTTCATGCTCAAACTTCTCCAGCTGTTTCAGAAGGGCGATTTCTCGGATAGCGCTCATTGGCATCCCCTCCTCTGTGTTGGATATCCTGATCTTCTTCATGGCCACGAACTGACCGTCGTTGCGGAGGTCTCGGGCCTTGTACACGGTGCCGTACGCCCCATTGCCGATGACGGCAACCTCCTCATACTTCTTCTCGCCATTGTCACGCCTCCTCCGCACCCGATTGGACGCCTCGTTCTGATTGACCCGGTACTTGGACGCGGCTGCTGTTTTCATTGCTGCCGCATACGATACGCATCCATACTCACGCATCAGAACCCCTGAAACACAGGATAACGCATTTATTAAAAAAAAATTAATGTTACTTTGTTTGGGGCTAAGAGGTGCTTTCATGATTCTTTCACTTATTTCATGATTCTTTCCCATATCACAGCTATTTTGTATGAACAAGGCCCAATTTCCACCAGCTGGTAGTGCTATCTCATGGGATATACTGCTGCAGTTAGATATATTCAGATACACCGAGTCGACCAGTTCTTGCTTTACCAGTGTATAAAACTCCAGCAATTTCACTGCCATCATTGCAAATGGGCGAAAGATTCCTGCAGCGATGTTAAACCCCATAATCACTGCCAGACTGGTAAGTCTGAGAAGTTGTCCGTCCTTGCATATGTTGGCCAGTGATGGATTATGTACATCTTAAAAAACAGCATGACATGTTGGCAGTGGGTGTGCAAGGCTAAAGCTTTAACAGTCTTCGCTGAAAATAACCCGGACAGGCTTTATTTTGAACAGTTGGCTTTACCCCTTTATAAATTTCACTGCTACTTACCCAGCAGCGAAATAAAAAGTACCATCTTTTATGACTATGATATGGCGGGAACTCGAACTACATTCCTCAACTCTCACTCCCTATATATATTTTGTTTAATTTGAGAGCTCCTTTTTCGATTCTTTCACTTGTATCAATAACTATCACAGCTTGTCAGTTTAGGGCAGGAAGAAACCAGTAGATTCCTTGATCTGGTAGTCCTGCATGGCTAGTTACATTTTCAAAGCACCTACCTTGTATCTCTATCCATGAGTCCCTTATTAAACATAATATTTGATACTTTATGTTAGTTCTGTGGGTTTTTAAAAATTAGACAGGACTAGTGAAAGTTAGTGAGGACTAGTAGATTTTTTCACCCCACTAGTCCTGTGTGGCTAGTGCTCATTTCAGTTAATATTAACCGCTGGATTATGCCCATCGGCCAATCAGAAGACAGGTACACTTAAAGCTGGGAATAACTTGATTGGCACGTGGCAAATGTCCGACAAATAACATATTGCAAGGCTAGCATAATGCAGGTGACAACTTTGTATTCAGGTATAAATGACATCGTGAAACCATGTTGAGTGGAAGAAATGCCAACATGAATGTTCTGTATTGACCCGATCGTCTGTTTGCATGATTAGCACGTGGAAAAGCTTGCCGGACATTTCGAGGGGGGGCGAGGCTTTGCTTGGCTAGCGTAAGGTCAATTGCACTACACAGTAACAAACCACCCTCATTTCCTGTAACAAGTTACCTACAGGTAGTTGTTTAGGCTTTGGTCATGGTAGGTACCCATGTATGTTGTGCATAATGGGATACCAATCATACCATTACAATAGAACTCATGTGGGTGATATCTGCTCCTGTGGACGACATGTCATACTCGTATGAGTGAGTGAATATAGAGTTTAACGTCGCTGCAGGAATCTTTCACCCATTTGTGACGACATACTCGTATGTCACGTGCCATTAAAAGCCTCATGTATAACTTTACGAATAACTCATTTGCAGGGCTCGAAATTAACACTGGTCCGCTAGTGCAGGCCATTTCTCCCAATGCTAAAGGCATTATCCTAAGGACGAGTAGAAATTAATAACATTTGTTATTTGTATCACTATTCGAGCTAGTAAGTTTTAAAGTTACTAGTAGTTTTGATCGCTGCATTTGTATTCTAGGCATGCAACGATACACATTTATTTTATACAACATGATACTATCAGTGTCACTATTCACGGTACAATACACAATATCACGATACATCAATATCTGTTTGCAAATGCAGAAAAATAAAAACACTATTTTGTGTAGCTATTTGCATTATACAAAAATATATAATTATATCATGTTTTGTACATGAATTGTATAAAACAAACAAATAATACAATATTATAAATACAAATTGTCTTTAAAACAAACAACTAATTATTGCATGTCTGCAATTAATCCATGGTTAAAAATGCCCACTCGCCCAACCAATTTCTCTTAATGTTAAAGGTATCCTACAACCTTTCATGTTTTGTTATTTATGTCATTATTCGGGCGAGAATGTTTTAAAGTCAAGTTCTAACCCTGGCAATCCATAATGTTAACCTTGAAACCCTGGCCATTAGGACTAACATCAGTGTATAAAACTCCAGCAATTTCACTGCCAGCCATGAGGACTGGTAAGTCTGAGAAGTTACCCGTCCTCACATGTTGGCCAGTGATCGATGATATACATCTTGAAAAACAAACAAAGAGTAACACGACATGAGGGTTTTGATTGATTGAATTAATGTTTTACGTCGCGGCGGGAATATCTCACCCATAGGCGAAGACCGACATGAGGGCGTGCAAGGATAAAATGTTACCCGTCTTCGCTGAAAATAACCTGTCACAGGAGTGCGGATGGGCTCTATTTCAAACACTGCGAACAGCCATCAAATGATTGGTTCACAAATCTCCAAATAAATGTTTTGAGCTTCAGCATGAATCTTACTTATTTAAGCTGCATAACCTTTCAGTGGTTGTTGGTTGTGGATGATTGATGCCAGATGGAAGAACATTTAAATTCTTCCACTAAGTTTAATCTTTGGGAGTCTCCAGTGAGAGTGGATGTATCTCATCTCTGGTTATCTCAGGCGATAAGTCTTGAGCCTTGTACAGGGGCAGTTGACTCACCCCACGTTTCCCAAGTTTCCCACAAACGTGGAGATACTAACCTAAAGAAATACATGTAGGAATTTTGGCTGGGTGTCCTTTTCTATTTATCACTGATAAAGTTCTTTACTGGGGTTTGCACACACATGCATGCACACATATCTCACACTAGTAAACTTGTGCCATTTCATCATTTAATTTTGGGGTTTTAAGGCATAATATCACAGATATTTATGGTTGTTTTGAACTAGTTCTTAGCTATATCTGCAAAGTACATTCACTTGATGTTTGTACGTGTACTTCCAAAAAGCTTTCCCCACTGCAGCCCCAAGATAGACAACCTGAATATGGTCCGTATGTGTTTGCAGGGTTTGCTTCATTATACATCAT
>JAUTBV010089085.1:0-19009 GCA_032361325.1 Lepetodrilus fucensis | reverse complement strand
GCAGAAGGATTGCAGTGAAGATTTGTCAAACACACAGCGGTGGAAAGCTTTTTGGAAGTACAAACATGATTTTATGTCTGTCAAGTGAATGTACTTTGAAGTTATAGCTAAGAACTAGTCCAAAACAACCATAAATATATGTGATATTATGCCTTTAAGGTACCATACTTGACATCCAATAGATGATTTCAATCTTCAATAGTCGGGCAACACAACAACACACAAGGATACTGTGTAAAGTGTATTTTAGAACAGTCATACATAATGTGACAACAGTTACACCATAGCTGTATGATGCTAGTAGTCGTGGTAGTAGCAATTTATTTAAAGTTTTCCATCAATACCAGAACATAACAGAGCGATATTTCTAGCAGTTAAGACTTACTGTAATATGATCAATAATAAATTTACTTTCCTGTTATGTATTTTTATAATAGTATGGGAACATTGTTAATAAATGTTTGAATAATTTTTTAAGAACCCTTGTTGTCTTACTATACTTTGAGTGGTATGACAGATATCAGAGTAAGCCACATGTAAACATTCATTCACATTACATTTATGTAAATTAGTGAATACAAAATAAAATCAGTGGAGGGAAAAAGATTTAAAAAAATCTTGATGGTTATTATTAATCACTATGGAGACATATCAAAGAATTATTACTTAAACATAATGTCAAAGTGGACGGAACAGAATAGTCTGAACATATTAATATGCCTATTAAAAGTATGAATATCACATAATGATGATTAAATAATAAACATAACAATTGGACACATACAAACAAAACTTCATAACAAATTAGTGATAAATTTTTAAGTATTCTTTTTCAAACTTGCGTAGACATATCAAAACAGGATGAATTTATTTCCCTCTTTGGTACAAATGGAGGTACTTATGTGGTGAAAATAATGTGGTATAAAAATATAAAAAGCTATACATGTATATCTACATTCATTTACATTGTATACATAATGGACGTTCCTTTCCAATATATGGAGAGTTGGGATGTGCAAAGACGGCCTGCAAAGACACGAAGGAATCTGTGGTAACACAATTATTTTACCTCATTTAATTCTACATGTACATGGAGGATGTAGATCACAAAATAATATCCCAATATCACACTGTTCGTCAACCCCATATCATGATATAAGTATATATATTACTGTATTATTGAATTGTTGTATTATGCCCTGTCATGAGAATAAATATTGTTTTAATCATATCACAATAATAACCTATTAAATATATTTACACTTACAACCTGAATTTTTGCAAAGCCATCAATATGAAAACTTATACAGATTGCCGAATGACATGTAACAAAACAGAAATATCTTTAGCAATTTAAGAATAATCTCTACATTCAGTGTGCATGGTGGAATATAGGTAGTGACATATAAAGATGTACATTTTTATGTCTAAATATCAGTTTCAACGTTGTGTGACCAATAATGAAACTTCAACAAATCCCAACAGTAAAGCTGTTTTAAATACTTAACAATGGAAAACAATAAAATGCTTGACACAAAATATTATCATCATTTGGGTTGTAAAGTGGTTTTATCACTACGGTAATAGTACAGAAAAACATGAATGTGCTGTGTCATTATAATATGTTGCTATAGCAACAATATCAGCCTTAATGGAAGGACATTCACAGGACCATATTTTCAATTTCCAATCTCACGATCACGTAGAACTTCATCACAGGAATATATAGCTTCACTACAAATGCCACATAGCTGCTCCTTGTTTACAAAGTTCTCATATCACATGTTAAGTTATCACGTGTAAATATAGCATGGCACTTTTACCGAGTGTTATCTCGACATGTTACGTCACACACTTCCTGTTTCCACAGGAAGTGGTCCTAGTGACAGGAAGTGTTATATATGATGAGGTCACATCCTCTTGGACTTGACTTTTTGAAGGTTTCTCTCCGTCATGATCAGGGCATCCTCCTTTATCCCCAGCTGTTGTCGGAGTTTGACGATCTCCTGCTTGTACCTGCAACATGGCCTCTCCGTTAGCCTCACTATACCTGGGGTGCATTCAAAGACACAAGGGCTTGCAAGCAGCTTACCAAACAATCCACTGTCTCAACAGTGGTATGAACTGTACATGGGACAGGGAACCAGTTTAGCTAAGTGGCTTACTTAGCCCTGTTGTGATTGAGCACGCCACTGGTCCACCTGGTTAGCTCAGAGACTAGCATCAACTAGACAATAGTATTAGCATTGTAGGTAGGAATTCTCCTGGTACATGTATCTCTATCATGAAGTTAAGATATGGGTAAAAATAACATTTTGTCTATTACTATAGAATACTTTGTGTAACACTTTTTCATTCATAGTTCTACTAAAGTAAATAGGTGAATAAATTAAAATTAATTTTTAAAATATAGGAAATAAATTGAATTAAATTTAAATAAAACATAATTAATAAACAAACAAACAACCAATCAAACAAAACAATACAACAAAAAACATTCAAGGATTTTCAATCAAGCAATAAAGCAATACAAAATGTTATAATAATACATAAATAGGTCTAGAATTGAATAGAATTTTTTTTAAAATATTAAAAAAAAACATTATTACATGAATTAAAACAAAAACAATATGATAAAATAAAATAAAATAAAATAGATGTAAAATATGATCTTTGATACACCTGTGACTATTCCACCAATCAGCCTAGTACTACCACCTGTACACTGACCTGGCTAGATGGTTGTCGATGTATGACTGGCTCTCTCTCAGCTGTTCATGGAGGATGCTGTTCTCACTCATCAGCCGCGCTCTCTCATCCTCCAGGTTCTGCTGTGTGTTCAGTGTGTACTCTCGCAGGTGCTTCCTGATGTAGTTCCAGTCGCCCACGCTGCAACGGCAGAACGCCAAGCTCCAATGACAGTCATATTATTTATGAAATCTTGCTCATGTTCCTATCTACCAACACTGCAGCAACAGGACTCAAAGCTAGGGGGCGGGATGTAGTGCAGTGGTAGAACGTTGGACTTCAGAGCCAAAGGTTCCAGGTTCAAATCCTGTCCCGGGAGCCCGGCATCAATGTTCGCGAAAGTTACCTTTCTGATGCGATATTGATAGGATGCACTGACTGTAGAGTGGCAATGCAGTTATCATCCTTGGTCTTGTCAGTACCAGCCGGTGCTCGCAGGTTTACTGCAACATTCAGCGCTACAGATGTTGCAGGTTTCCTCCTGCCCTAAACTGGCAAAGTCGTGATGTTAGTGAAAGATTCTAGAAAGCGACTTTAAACCCCAATTAAAAAAACCCATCAAAGCTACAGTGATATTCACAGCAGCCAAGAGCAACAGTCCAGTGGCTGCTAACTCAAGGGGAAAATATGTAACATTCTATACAAGTTATACTAGATTCCTTATACACTTGTTCGGGTGCCATTTGTTATTACAGTACCTTGCAAATCTAGGGATTTGAAAATACTTATGATAAGAAAATAAATAGTACTCACTTAATCTTTCCATCTCCTTTGTCATAAACACCATACTGCAACAGAAACAACAGATTATTTTTACATATCATAGCTTATATACTTACACTATTTTAGCAATTAGGCACAAGTTATTGAAATGAATCCATGAATAAATAGCTTTGCATCAACGTCTTGCAACATTCGTCTGGACCCACCTTTATCCGGATACCATCCATGTCCGTCCTAGCATGGGTGAGCTCTGACTGCATCCTGGCGATCTCCTTGAGTTGGGCGGACTGTAACTCTGTGTCAGACAGACTGATGGTCAAAGCATCTGGACCCATGTCTGACGTCTCCATCCCGCGGTTCTCACACGTCTGACGGAGATTCCTGAGGTCAAGCAAACAAATATTCCTGTTCAGTAAGATGCTTGTCAATTACAAGTATGATATAACAGTTATACCAGTATTTTCTATCAACAGATATTACAGTATGCCATAGCAACCATACCAGTATGTTAAAACAGCTATTACAACATATCATAGCAAGCATACCAGTATGTTAAAACAGCTATTACAACATACCATAGCAACCATACCAGTATGTTAAACATCTAGTACAACATACCATAGCAACCATACCAGTATGTTAAAACATTTATTACAACATACCATAGCAACCATACCAGTATGTTAAAACAGCTATTACAACATACCATTTTGAGTACAATTTCATGCTCAAATTAATAAATTTATATGGGGAAATTTGTGAACAAAAGTTTCATAATTGCAGCATCAGAATGTCATAACAGTTATTACCAGTTCGCTAAAACAGTTATTACCAGTACGCTATAATGTTTATTACCAGTACGCTATAATGTTTATTACCAGTATGCTACGAGGGCCTCCTCGTATCGTCGGTTGGCGTTCTTCAGCCGGCCCTTGAAGCTCTGAGCAGCATGACTCAGCTGTTCTTCGCGCTCCCTGTGAGACCGCTTCATGTCGTGCATCATACTGTCAGCGTACTCCCGCATCTTAGTAACCTGGGGCTGCCCTGGAACCCCACTGCCCTTGTCCACATAGTCCTGGAGTACACAGTAACATAAGTAATGTAACTGAAGCAATGTAACGACATGTTCTGGAGATACAGTAACAACATGAATTGAGATTAAGTAACATAACAACATGTCCTGGTGATATAGTAACATAACAACATATCCTGGAGTAACATAACAACATGCCCTGAATATGTTGGAAACATAACATGTCCTGGAGATTAAGTAACATAACAACATGTCCTGGAGATACAGTAACAACATGTTCTGGGGGCACAGTAACATAACATGTCCTGGAGATATAATAACAACGCAATGTGACTGCTGTGCTGGTACCTCTCCAACAGCACAATAAATGAAAAGAAAAACATAAAGCTGTTATAATATGGTAGCGCAGGACTGGCAAAATAATTGAATGCTCTCTTTGATATGTTTACAGAATGGCAGAATTACCATCCTGCCTATAGTGCTAGCACCATTTGTAGCAACTTCGCGACATTCCGGATCGGAAATATTCGCTCGTACCTCAATTCTAGGTTTCAATAATGGTGGATAATGGCGGATAATGGTGGATAGCCTCGTTCTCGGGTAAAATCTGCCAAGATCCCGGGAAAGCAGCCGGGTTACCTGGGTAAGTTCCTTACCAACCAATCAAAATGTACGTTATAAACTGAATATTAGAGTTATCCCTGAACAAATAGAGTTATCTTCACTGACTGTCGGTACATGTGCCCGTTTACGACACAAAGAAACCAATCAAAATGGTAAACTACCATTGAGGTTCAAGAGGATATCTGTGGATGTCGCTCGGTTGATCCAATTATGCTAGCACATGCTATCTAACATAAAGCAAGTTATCTTTAATAGTTTGAGAGACTGAAGACCTCCAGGTTATCCCAGTGTCTCATACACTAGTGTACACGACAGGAACTCACGGAGATGTCCTCCACGTATTTGACGAGTCGCGCCCGGAAGTCCTCGCCCTGGTCCTTGACCTTGTGCTGGAGTCTGTTACACTGGGTGTCCAGCATCTCCTTCTCCCCCTTCAGCGTGATCAGTTTCTGTCAGCAACACAGTGCAGGCGTATGAAACATGTGCACAGAGGAAAATACAGGACAGAATCTAACGAGTGAGTGAAGATGGAATTTAACGTCACTGCGGGAATCTTTCACTGATTTTCGACGTGACAGAATCTAAAGAAGGTATAAGATGTATGAGGAAATACATTGATTATAAATAGTATTTTCCATCACAGCAGGAATATTTCACCCATACACGATGGCTACAATAGTAGATTGAGAATATACATGATCCATGATAAGATACAAGAAGGTACCTGACCAATAAAAATGCATAGGACTCACAATAAGGTACACTATCCAACATGGTGAGTGAGTGAATATGGAGTTTAACGTCACTGCGGGATTCTTTCACCCATTTGCGACGATATCCCAAATGGAGGTACAATAGTCATACAAGACCCAAAAGATGGTACAAGATCAACAATAAGTTACAACGGACATGACTCAAAGCCTCAAGGGAGACAGAATATCCTCAACATAAGAAGCTACAAGACGGTGACCGATAATATGATACCAGGCTCACAGTTCCACAGAATAATCGTAGTGTTATATGAGAGTCGTAACCCCATGTTGTATATTGGCATACATAAGTTACGACTCTTATAGTTTCTGTGGAGCGGGCCCAAGACTGACCAGAAAATATAAAATCATACTCATTGATGGAAATGTTGATGGTCTTTTAGAACATATATAAATCAATGATCTACAACCCCCAAATCTGTTATTTCTATGATACCAAATTTGTTTAACCATATAATGTTATTGAACACACTGAGAATAGATCGCAGCCTGTAAGAAACAGTGAGTGAGTGAATATGGAGTTTAACGTCGCTGCAGGAATCTTTCACCCATTTGCGACGATATAAGAAACAGTCGGGGAAGATTAGCACTCTGTCACAGAAAGCCTTTGTCTTTGAGAAGCAGAGGTGTACTGTCTGCCAATTCATGCCAAAGATACCAACCAACCTTTTGGTAAATAAAACATGATTAAAACCCTGTGAGCTCTTGAAGTATGTCTACGCAATCCATGCCAATACTATTGTTAGAGTAAATCCATAACTACATCTCAATTATCCAAGAATGTGACATACAGATCTGTCATAATCAGGAATGTCAGATTTCCAATACACGTGCGAACTGGACTTTATTACTGCGACTACCACTAGTATAATGATATTGTAAAGCAGACACAGAACTGCGTACAGTTTCAATACTCGAAGGCGAACTCTTCAGGTCCCTTTGTCAATGAACCTGCCCAGAAATCAATGAGGATCATGAATATAAAAGGTAACGATACGGTCGCGTTTCCAATGGGTATCCGGAATCATAACTATGACGGATAATAAAAATGAATTGCCCCATGTTTAGCATGAATACTAAGAACTTCACTGTGGCCCTGATTCTGGATTAACCTACAGCGTTAATCTCGGATATCTTGTGTTGACGGTCACGTGCTAAGTTCCGGGCTTCCTGCAATTCCTTGATCAGACTGGTACTGAAACAGAAAAAAAATAGAACACAAATAAAAAATAATACTAAAAGCACATTTTGAACATATACCGGTAGGTACAGTTAAGTAGCTTGAGAATCCTCTAGCCTTCCCTGCTGACCATAAGAGATTTTTAATATGGGTATGGTCAACAGTCTATGATGGTCAGCAGGGAAGACTAGAGGAATCTGGAGCTATAGCGACAGTAACTGAGTAAGTCTTGTCTGAGTCATTTCCAGTGACAGGCTACTGGCGACACCTACTCAGAGATATATCATTACGGTAGATACTTGATAAACAAGGTTGTGTTTAATGAAAAAATAGCTACAGTATGGTTTGAAAATGGAACAATAGGCTTTGAAAAAAAAAGAGTTGCAATGAACACAAACAATAAAAATATTGGTAAATAAAATATTGTGAACATTATAGCGCAGTTACTATGGAAGGCTTGAAATGGTTGCAATGAATGACGTCTGGATCATGAAGGTTTCATGTGACATCACAATGGGAAATCATCAGTTCAGCTAATGCATAGCGCATTTAGATGTTTGACCAGTTTATGTCATCAGATTTAACCTGAATCTTGTGTCAACTTCCAGACCCTATAGGCTTGTCAATGGAATTTACTAAATATAACATAAAATAGAAAGTGCAGATTTCTTTAAAGGTACAAATCAATAATAACCATTGATCCCTTGCCGACAACCTTTTCGAAAATCAACAATGGACATGGAGTGAACAATAGGGTGGATTCCAACAATAGCCTGTGCACATGCTTTATTTATATAATGCAGAATCCTTGCAAATTCAGGTCCTTTCACAGAACAATCATAGTGCTATATGAGAGTCTCAAACTCCTGTTACATGAATACCAAGTTGCGATTCTCAAAGCACTATATGAGCATTTTGTGGAATAGGACCCAGATTCGTGCAAGAAAGAAAATATGTGGAGGGGAATGTCATCATAACTCTACATTCCTTAAAAATAATGAAGCCCCGCAGGTTCCTACATGTTCAATACCTATATCAGTAGATAGCCTAATGCTGAGGCAGCTGGTGTCTACTAGAAGGTGATGTCTCCGCAACAAACGATCACCATATCAGATGGCAGTTATGTATCTACCCTGAGCATTAAGTCACAATCTTTATTGGTGCCAGACACGAACCAGAATTAATAAAGATATCTTTTTCTGCTGATGGTGCACTTTCATAGATCTGCCTCTGCAGCAGAAGACATTAGTCAATAGTCATTGTACAGGTCAACATTAATACTGATGTATTACAATGAGATCTTCACATGCAAGTGATTCAGCTGAAAATAAAGTTTGATTTAACCCCACTCCCTGCTGAAATAGGCAAATGCACTGCTCATTAGGGCATCTCCGGATGTCTTCAGCAGGGAGATGGTTAAGGAAATAGATCTGACTTCTGTGGTTAATGCTATGACACATCAATCACAGATTGTAGGAATGTGGTTTTGAAATATCTTGCTGCTGCACGCAGTAAGAGATGTCCTATAATAAGAATTGTGATTGTCAATAATATCATAGAAGAGGGGACAACTCCTAAAGTATCTATGGTTGCTTTAAAGTGACTAAAGTATCTACGATTGCTTTAAAGTGACTCATACACCAAAATCAAACTTGTAGAGTTGATGATCCTGCACCAGATAGTGTGCTTGATTCCTTCCAAATGACCCGCTATCGATAAATATGCTAATTTTAAGTCATTTATTTACATAAACTGTTAGGTGAACAGGACGATCCAATGTTGACATGTGACTTCATCAAAGTTACACCATGTGCTAGAAACCCGTGCAATCCGTGCAGATAAACCCGTGATGAGAAGGCCTTGCCAATTTCAAAACAAACAATTGTTTACATTCGTTAAGTAAAATAGTGTATTTTGATGGGTTTTTGTGCATTTTCATCCCTAAAAGCTCAAACTCTTGCAAATATTGTGCTGTATATTAGATATGACCAATAATAAAAATGGGCATAGGTGAACTACCCCAGGTGTACGAGTCACTTTAATGAACATCTTCATGAGATCGTGGGACAGTTGGTCTAAGCACAGCACATTTTATAATGCCTGGACTATATGAGAATGTCGTGTTGTTTTTGTTGTTGTTGTTGTTGTTTAAGATATGATCACTGGCCAACATTATGTGAGGACGGGTAACTTCTTAGACTTACAAATCTTCATGTCCGATAGTGAAATTTCTGGTTTGAACACATAATAATTAAATTGGTGAGAAATTTAATTACCCAACATCAACACACATGCATCAACATGTTTGTCAGTGGCCAAATCACATCAAGATTTACATACTTTGTAAGTAAATCAACCTAGAAATAACCCCCAATTAACGTTTCTCCAACAATATTTACTGTCGTACAAAACCAACTACCAGAAACACACAACAATTAAACATGTTTAACCACAATCATCAGACAGTGTTCGTATTTACTGACATCTCCAATGTAATTGTAAAGCTATTTGAGGTTCATTCAGGGGGAAATAGGTGTTTATTATGTCAATATTTATCACCATCTCCATGGTTTCAAAATAGTTGTATGTATAGAGCTATTTACAGCGTAAATCCTGCTTGTGTAGATGTATATTATGGTAGACAACAAACCTGATCTACGTAGATGTGTGCAATGTTTGACAATGTAATTGGAATGACTGTCAGACTCGCGTGATGCAAATCAATGACATCTATGGTAATAGGTTAATAGTGTCTATAGAAGCATTGAAATGTACGTGTCATTTGTGTTGACGTATGTCAATCTTTCCTGAGTGAGGTGGGCAGCAACAAAGAGGTGGCATTGTTTAGAACAGTTACCCAGATAAAATAATACACAGATTACTATGACTCATTTGCTAAAATAACAACTTACTGATATCATTTACAACCATGTTTTCTGAAAACATTCACTTTGTTTTTGTTAAAATCAATATTAATATTCGAAAGTCAATTTTACCTGTTTACTAGAAACACATATTTTCCATATGAAACAGTTTTTTTATTTCATATGTACCATTATAAATGAAAACATTGAAAAGATTGAACTTGCTGATAAATAATCAATTACACTTTCATAGATGTTGATGTTGATGTTGAACGGTGGTGTTTATCACAGGGATGTACATTGTAGAAGGGTGGGCGACTCTTAACTGCAGTCTCTGGGCTTAACACTTAATACTCAATACTTAATACTAGTACACAATAATGGCAGAAGTATTGGTGTCAGAACTCAGAAGTCAAACTTCTACTATTGTGGAACGATATTGTTGATTAGTTACAATGCAATACAAAATCAGTTTGGAAAAAAAAAACAGTACCAAAAGTATATGGGTATACTGTACAAAAACTTGACTCAAGGATTCAACAAAAAATGTGACTGATTCCAAATTTATGAATCTTATAAACAGTAACAAAATGAAGACAAAAATAAATGTGAACTCGTAAAGGAAGATTTCGTAATATAATTGTTAGATATATTAACCATATCAAATACAATCTCACAATTTAATGTCAGGTTTTTAAACAAATGTTTGGACATCTATACACACTGTACACACTCATGATACTAGGACCTACATTCTTGTCAAACCTTTCTGTATATGTTGTTGTCATGACAACATAACCTGCCAATTTTTCTTGAACATGTTTTTGTCATCGCAACATGTGAAAAGGATTGTATTGGCAATGTAAAAGGATTGTATTGTTCATTTCATGCCAAATAGATTTGTGAAAACTGGCTTTGTGACAACATGGATGATCAATATTTCAATCAATATGTCTATTTAAAATTAGAAAATAATAATAGTGAATTGAAATGACGTAAATGGCAGAGATCTTCAGCTGAAAGTAGTTCCAGGATTACCTACAGATATTACTACACTAGTTGGATAAGGTACTATGTATTCAATACTTGTTTTTATTCTTTTAAATTTTCTCCCCACCCCCCACCCCCATTAATTAGAGCCACTTTCAAGATTATTTCGCTTATTGTCATTTTATTCATGACTGATCAGTTTAGGGCAGGATGGTTAAATGTTGCATTATACATAATGGTTTTGCTTCAGTATCTAATAAAGGAACATCCATTGCTACAGTTACCATGGTTACCTGGTATGCTGCTACTGTCTAACATGACAGTGTCCACCTCAATCAGTGGTCATCAGGTGGTCAACCAGTATGGCCACATAGTTTAATTTGGGTGGACAAAAGTAACCTATCAACTTGGTTGTATAGAAAATCAATAATTTAAATTAATAGCTCACTATGCACTATTTGTATATCAACACCATTGGACTCTAGCTGTGTTTGGACTCTAGCTGTGTTGGCGATCCAATCATCTACATAATGGTGCATTGCATGGCTGACCGCTCAAGCACGATCAAGCTTGGCCGATTCGTGGATGGGTGACCGAGAACCTGAGAGTATCTCGCATTCATTCCTGCCCCACACTGAAAAGCTTTTGGTGCCGCCTTAGTCAAGTGCCTTATTCGAAAATATATCTGTTCACTCAGCAGAGAATGGGTACCCGGAAGGATGACATGGACGTGTAAATAAAAACATAGTGCCTTGAAATGCAGCCTGGGTTATGTACTCACCAGGGAGTTGAGAAGGAAAATATGAGCGCACATTGATCCATTGTAATAATAATAATGAAACACTTTCAACACATTAGAAAATTGATTTGGTGCAATACAAATATACACATTATTACTATTGTTATCATTATTATTATTATCATCATTATCATTATCATTATCATTATCATTATCATTATTATTTATCAATATTATTATTATTGCTGTCAACCAAACAACATACAATGTTGTCAATCGTAACAATGCACAATGTTGGTAATCTAACCATGTACAATATGTTGGCAATCTAATGCACCATGGGCACAATACATCACACAGCAGACAAATTGATTTTTCACTCATGTACGCGCGGGCTTCATTACAGATTGGGCGTTACATCAAAGCAAGAGAAATCGTAAATTTCACTTCATGTCCAAAAATACACTAATTGACATCGAACTTAAACGGATAACTCTCGTGACTAACATGCACGTGTGTACCTGCCCATGTTGGTGATGTGTGTGTTACAATAGATACAGGGCAATCATCTAATTATTTAGTGCAATGTAGCAGCAATTGTACGGCCCATCAATCAAACCAGTCAGAACGCTTGGTTACGTAGTTTTGAAAACTTCAATATTGAGGATGAGAGCAGGGTAATTAGGGCTGGTAGGTAAACATGTGATAATTTTGTCCTTTCTGTATCAAGTGAGATGCTATAATTCCACAGCCTCACTATGTGTTAGATGGATAGATTAGTACTTAAATCAATGGTGGCAAAGATACAGATTATGTACAAACAATGACTAGAATTCACAGTCTGGCCTAGATACAGATTATGTACAAACAATGACTAGAATTCACAGTCTGGCCTAGATCTTATGAAACAAGTTTGAGCCAATTCTTATTTTTAATGTTTGATTTATATTTTTCAAAAATTTAACAAAACAATGGCCATAATCCAGAGCATTATTATATTTAAATAAATATTTAAATATATACTGGTGGTTGAATACAAATCATTAAGCATCTAAACAAATTGCCTTTAACAACTTTGACAAGGACTAAACCTAGACATTGTGAAGAAAAAAGAAATGATAGTGAAATACATGGCTAATCAGATCAAAATATGTGCAACACCGCTATACTGGTTCTCCTACTTACATTCTGCTCTCATACTGGGAAGACTGGTCTCCGTATTCATTCCGGATCCGGTCAAGGTCACTCTGGTACCGCTTCTGACTGGACAACAGCTGGACAAGACAACAGTAAAACTTGTCATTGACTTTCAGTAATGATGACGAATGTCGATCAGTGTATAAAACCCCAGCATTTTCACTGACAGACATGAGAGCTGGTAATTAGATAATAGTATATTGTATAGAGTCAAAATCAAGCTATTGTAGAATATACAAACTTAGTACTCACCGATTCAGCGACAAGATCTCGGTCTCTTTGTGTGCTTAAAATCTGGTCTGCCTGAAGTAAAAGTAGTAAAGCATTAAGGACCATAACTTTCTGTTATTTTCTTCACTCCTCATTTTTCAAATCTGATACACATTGTATTAAAATGTACTGAAAATTATCGTAAATGATCACAAGAAGCAAACCATTGTATATTTCACATGTCACCTCGTGCCAATTGTGCTTACGTACCTTGATCCTGCCTGATGAGTATTTGCTGACGATGACCTTGATTCTGTCGATTTCAGCGTCGGGGTTACCAATCTTGGGGTCTCCGTTGGTCAGTATGGTCAACTGTCTCATCAGAGTGGCCTTGGCATTGACCAGGTTCAATAGTTCCACAGCTAGCGCCTCGTTTCTCCCCACCTGGGAAACAGAAATGTTCAAAAATACATTATTTTATTTTATTTTATTATTTTCATTAATTAATTGAGGGTCTTTGTTCGATCCAATGTAGTGATTTGTTTTGGGGAAAACTATAAAATAAATACATTATATTACATGAAAAGTCTCATTCACATACATGTAATAAGAATAAGAATAAGAATAAGAATAAGAATAAGAATAAGAATTAGAATAATAATAATAAGAAGAACCATTCACATAATAATAATAATAATAAATAATAATAATATAATGATGATGATGATGATGATGATGATGATAGTAATAATACTAATACAAGCATTATTTCACCAAATATATCACAACCACATGGAACTATTTTATCAAGGGGAAAATATGTATGGGAAAAAAACCCACATGAATAGTACTGCATGAAACTTTCATGAAAACTGAAATTCACTTTTGACCCAAGAAAAGAAAAATCATTAGAAATAAAATGAAGAAATCCATCACCTCCTGTGAGTGTTCGTTGGTGAGTGCAAGGTAATTTGACTTGAGCGTGACGTATTCATCCGCCAACTCCTTCCTATCCTGCTCCATCTCGTTGAGTCTGTCCTTGGCATTCCTGGCCGACTTCATGTGTTTATCTCTCTCCGCCTCCGCCTGCATCAGCTGGTTCTCCAGCATTATTATCTGAAATCACAAAATACTGGTAACTATTGCAGACTGAATGGTATTAACTGAAATAATACATATAGAAAAAGACTTAAACTGAAAAGCATTATTATCTGAAATGATAAAATATTAAGAAGTATGGTAACATTGAAACTGAAAATAATTGTTATCTGAAATTATAAAAATTGAAACTGAATTTTTTAATGAATCTTGGTAGATGTTGATCCATTTTTCTCGAAAACATACAATGAAACTTTTAGAATATATTTTAATTAATAACAATAATTCACAAACAAATACTACTCCAAAACAGTTTCCTATAATGCCACAGTAAACATTTCACAGCGCACAGAGCATTGTGTAATAGTGGATGGTGCACTCTACAAATGCATATATTATTATTATTACCGTTATTATAATAATATTATTATTATTATTATTATTACATAGTTTAAACTAAGATTCAGTTATTCTTATCTAAATGTATAAAAGTCATATAGCCCTTAGATTACAATGACGCAACCCAACATACACATCAAATGGAATCTTTCATAGTCTAATGAAACTATTATTGAGAAGAGTTGTCTCCCTTAATGTGCTTGTCAAACAATTCTTAGACCTCATCAGTGTACCTTATTTGTAAGCTCAAAGCGGTTGGCTTCATCGTCTTCCTTCACCTTGTTGTTCTCAATCTGCATCTCCACCAAAGACTGAGAAACCTGCAATATCATAATAAAGTTAAATATAAATACATGTACCTATGAAATAGAAACAACCGTACAGTTATGGCTTTACTGCTAACTGTTGTACTATGAACAACATATACTGTAAATCATGAAATGAATGCGTCACTAATTTAATGTGACCTCTAGATGCGACACCAATAAAATGCGAACAGCCATGTCTCCATACATGTTTTTCTCCAAGTCTTACCTTTAACGCGCAGCAGTTAAATGCGACAATACGGTGGTCGCATTTTTCGCATTAATATTCTGCTCACATTAATTTCATGATTTACAGTATCAATATGAGTTTCTACCTTGGCATCAAACAAGTGAGGCTAGTGAAGCTTGCAACAGTTGCTATGAATGACGCGTGTATCAAGATGTTTTCATGACACATCAAAATGGGAGATTGTCAGCTGTCAGTCAATGCATAGCACATTTAGATGTTTGACCAGTTTATGTCAGCAGATTTTGAATGAATGTCAGGTTATCTTGTGTCAACTTACAGTCCCGGTTGTATGAAGTGCTTATGCTCCATTAATGTGCCATTAAACCTCCATTAACAAATGCATCATTATGTTACCATTGAAAGTCAATGCAGGAATAACGGCTAATGATGCCATTAGTTAATAACACTTTCATACAACCGGCCCAGATGTGTTAACATCTCAGTATTAAACAACATTAATGAATAAGTCTTAGTACATTTAAATTTAGAAAAAACGTGTTTCTATATTGAAATCATGGGCCAAAGGTCTTTGTACATTTACACAGTTTTTGTAACTTTTTTGTATCTTGATATTAGACAATATTATGTTCATATCTCAATATTTTACACGAGACACAATAAGCAATCATACCTTGAGCTTCTCCTCTTCACTCATGAGCAGCTGTTTGGACAGGTCAGTCTTGGTGTTGGCCAGACCGTTGTACTTGCCGGTCAGCTGATTCAGACGCAGTTGTAGTCGCTCATTCTGGTCGCTCAGCACCAGCTGTGTGTCAACACAAAGTTTCATCATATAAGAAGCATATCAACAGAGAACCACATTAACAGACATGTAATGATTAAATATTAAAGACAATGATTCAAAAACTTACGTATATTTAAAAGAAAAAAAATTTAAAAATATTTATAATTTTTAATTTAATTTATTTTTAATTTTTAAAAAAAAGAAAGAAATTCAGTATATATGCTATACAGCTGTATATTTCTGCTAGATATGCAATGACTCAAGAGGAGCATACATCAGGAATTATTACATTATTAATAAACATTAATTTTATTAAATGATGAGGGACTGTTTACGTTTTCTGTCTGAAGTCTTCTGACTTCGTCCTTGGCGTCCCCGAGATGAGCGCCGACAGACTGCGCCATCATCGTCGTGGGGCCAACGCCCACCGCAGAATCCATGTCGATCAGACGAGCTCGGTACTGTGTCTGCAAACCCTGGGAACAGTCATGGTGTCAGGAGTTTGATAACATATCCTATGCTATATGGTTAGTTAAAATTTGCAACACTGAATAGATGATACTTATTAAATATGTGCCTTTGAAATGTTCAAATGATATTTGAATGTTATTAACTTGAAAGACAGTGTCCAACAGTAAGAAATGTCCATTATGAGAGTAAATGTGCAAGTTAATGTCAATAGAACTGTCAATGGGTATTCTGCATGCGAGTAAATATGCTGAAAGTCACTGTCTACTACTATGGATAGACAACTATCGACAGTTTCTCATGTCTTTAAGACAGTTACTCGCAAGGTCTAGTCCACGTGCAATTCACTGTCGGACAGTGGACTGGCGCAAGATAAGTCGCACGTGGAGTGCCACCTTATTCTCAAAACATAGATTGAGATTGTGGTATATACTATTGGAAGCATATTTGAAGCAGTATACTAAGACAACATTTTGGTAACATGCAGCATACATTGATTGCATTAGTATTTTACATTGAAGCAGGAATATTTCACCCATACATGACTGCAGAATAAAATGGGAAAGAGTTCTGAAATAGGAATTAAATCAATCACGAACACAGAAGCCCTATGGCTGGGTGGGTGTGCTAATTGGTACTGGGCAAGAATAGGTCGCTACAGATCGCTACAGATAAGTACAGATAATAAAAACATTCAAAAAATGACTGGCTACCTGTCCAAATGAGTCGTTGACGATGGGGAAGTTCTTGATCTGCGAGATGAGGGTGGTGAACCTGATGACAGTGTTGAGGACCTCCGGAGAGGACACCGGCTTGAGACAGACGAGGGCCCGGGTCTTACAGTTCCCGCCTAGCTCCTCCCTCAGGAGCTGTGTTAACTTAGACTCGCTGAAACACAGGTACAACATGAACATCATCCTCTAGAACTCAGGTCTAGTGCATCCTTAAACATACGCTACTAGAACTGGGGAATTGAGGCTCCTTGAAATCATTGTACGTAACCCATCCTCGAAAACTCAGGCCTTTATGATTACACTAACCTCTGTCAAATACCCTGGGATAACTGTCTATATAGAACTCCGTTTTCGACATGCGACTGTTGCATTGGGGTTACGTGCTCTAAATATATCGACCAATTCAAGCTAGGCGGAGATAACTCTGAATCGATATATTTAGAGCACACGTAACCCCCACGCTACAGGCGCGTGTCTAGTGGGACTGATTGGTTGATATAAATATAATGTATTCATATATTCATTCGGGCTGTAGAAAACGGAGTTCTACATAGACAGTGGTCCCTGGGTATTTGACGGAGTTTAGTGTAGTCATCATGGCTTGGGTTTTCGAGGATGCTTCTACTGTGTATAATGACCAGAAGAAAACAATACACAGATATATTCTCGTATATAATCACACGTGATGGCATGGATCATAAACGTTTAATGCACGCATTACAAATAATCTGTATACAAGTGTACTATAAACGTGGACACACGCATAGATACACACACGCGCGCACGCACACAAATACATACACGCGCACACGCACGCACACACACACATACATATATACACAAACATGTATATCTGTATTGTATATAAATAAGCACAATCACATGAATAAATGATTACACACGCGCGTACATACATGCAAACACGCGTGTTTCTCTCTCTCTCTCTCTCTCTCTCTGTCTCTCTCCAACAAATACACGTGCTCACACACACACACACACACACACACACACACACACACACACACACATACACAATCACTCATACATCACGATTTCTACCATGACAATTACCTAAATGGTACCATAATATGTAATTAAACCGAATACACTTTAAATTAATATTTCTCGTTAACGTCTCTGAACAAAATATTAGTAACTCATCATCCAAAAGCATTAATACTGTATATTAGTAAATGCTGTCAGGCTACAGGGATTTATAGAAACTAAGAGAATTTGATAGGCTGAAATAGCTCAAACATATTTTTGTTATCAGGTATTACACTGTGCATGGTATGCAGTTCTGGCACTATGAGATAGACCGACGCTTTTCCACTGGATCACAAATACCAGCTTGAATACATACTGGTAGTAATAACACATAATGTCGAATTCCAACCTATTGGAAATGTAAGTGTATAGAACATTCGTTTCCCTGTATAAGAAAAAAAGTAACTAAAATGGGGAGCATCTAATTAATATGCACCCTGGAATTTAAATTGACTTTGAAGATGCATATTGCGGATTTTAATTTTCCAAAATAACCTAATAATATTATATGCATTTCCGGAATGTGTTGTACTTCTAAACTGTAGCAGTTATTCTACATTGTGGGTAATATAGAAACAACAAGAATTGAAATAAATCAGTATTTCATAATCTCTTCTGTTGGTATTAATACTATGAATCGTTATTAAAGCATCAGTTACATTTGCAATTGTGTACATGTGTAACCGCTAAAGTAAATCATTTCTTTCCTAACAGCCACAAATCGTTTGTTGATCGCAAAGGCTTACGTTTCAAATACTGGTAGGCCCTACTTTTGTGTCCCAAATATGTAAGTTACATGTTTGTGTTAAATCATTTCTCTTCACGATAAGTGGCATAACAGGCCTTCTTGGTGAATTAGCAGGCGACCATGAACACCGGACATGTCCC
>JAUTBV010088974.1:0-19010 GCA_032361325.1 Lepetodrilus fucensis | reverse complement strand
CTTTTCTGCATGAATATCCACAAATCTGGTACGTTTATAGTGTAAAACTATTACGATTTTGGATAAATTCCTTGCCAGCATGATTTCCGGGTGTACACCCCGGAAATCACGCTGGTAACTAATAGTAGCTGCCACTCAAATGGTATCTTCCATTGCCGGTTACCGTAATCGAAGTACACATACATTGACCACAGTCAATTAAAGAAAACATTATCAAGGGTTAATATCAACAATATTTCAAATACATGAACATATCATAACAGAAACAGAACAAAAAGACAGAACACTCAAATTTCCTCCTGACAAAATCTCAAATCTAGTTACAGACCCTTGTTTGGTGGCCTAACATTCCAGTGAGTGAGTGAGCGACTATGGAGTTTTAACGTCACTGCGGGAATCTTTCACCCATTTGCGACCATGCATTCTTTAATAGTAGCAATCTATATAATAACACAACTACAAGACGCGATTGTAGATCCACACTTACATAATTCTGTCAATGCTCCTATGTTGGAATGGCCACCGCCGAGAGTCTTTAAATTCTTCTCCAAGTTGGGGGCACTCTGCGACCACCGACCGTCAGCAAAAATAATGGAAGAGCGCTGATGTCGGTCCTTCTGTACAGAACTTGGTCCCCATGTCTTGCCTTTGATACCATCAACAGGATCTATGAGAAATATGCATAGATATTAAATCTGGCAGTGATGAAAACGCTTGCATAATGATGAAATATGTGAGCTGTTTACGGTCGCGCGTATCACTTATACATTTATTTTAAATAGACCTCGTTTTACAGCGAATAAAAAAAATGATAGATTTAATTTGATAGAATGATGGATGACCATTTTAGAATATGGGATCAATGAATATCTTAATTTTCTTTTCGACCGTCCATTGACTAGCGGATATTCAATTTTAGCCACATCCGACCAAAATAAATGTCCGATAGTAAATGGGGCCATTACCACGTGATGACGTTTAGCTACATGAACTATGTAAAAAAGCAACCTACAACTGCTATTAATCTTCACATAATACTCCCTACATTAACTTCTGGGAGTATCAGTATCGCAATATTTGAAAATCAAAATCAGGGAGTACCATACTCCGACTATAACAGGGATGGAAATTAACACTAGCCCGCTAGTCTCGGCCATTTCTCCCAATGCTAAAGGTATCCTAAGTGCTAGTAGAAATTCATGTTTTTTGTAAACATTTGTTATTTGTATCACTATTCGGGCTAGTAAGTTTTATAGGTAAGTTTCCATCCCTGCTATAACCATACAGGGATAGAAATTAGCACTGGCCTACTAGCCCGGGCCCCCATTCCCAATGCTAAAGGAATCCTTAAAGTCCTAGTAGAAATTCATATTTTAAGTAAGTAAGTAAGTACACTGACATGCAATGGCCCTGAGGATGTGAGCAGGGGAGGCCGGAGGGCTATCAGGGCTGGACGGACTCAAAGGATTCCTCTTGTCAGTCACCAAACCTTCCTTCTGGACTGTGATGTTATGGCGAAAACCTGAAAATCATATATCATTGATTAGGTGCGAGCGAGTCAATTGTTTTACATTGCAGAGGGAATCACGACTATTGTTGCTTAGACGCGAGCGATTTACTGTTTTATGTCGGAGAGGAAATCTTTTGCCCACATGCAACAACACTGATGATTAACCCTCTCCATGCTGAAGGCAACCAGAGTGCTTTTCCATATTCCAGCAGGGACAGGGTTATACAAGATTGTTTCAAGAGGAATTTGCAATCTGTCAGTGAGATATTATTAATAATATAATAATAACAGTAATAATAACAAGAATAAATATTTTATTATACTTATTATTTTTTTTCAACAGAAGGTTCATCACTATTATTATTATTTTTTATTAACAGTATTATTATTATTATTATCAGTATTATTACTATTAATAGTTCAATAAGATTCAGTATTATGTTATTTCTCACCAGAAGCCTGTTCCACATTGTTGCACTATGAGAGTCCTAACTCCATGTTAACTCTTATGAACTACGCCTCTTGTAGCATTACGATCGCTTTGTGCCTCAATCCCCAGGGCCACTAATCATTATTGTCTATTTATTATCAGCACGTATTATTAACGTCTCACCGGAAGGTTCGCTGATGATCCTGCCTCCACTGGACTTGAGCAGCTTCAGCTTACTCTTGCGGTGACGTTTATTTGGCGTGGGTTTGTTCATGACCTGCTGCAGGATGAGGACGTTGAGTTCGCGCTCCAGCAGGTCAATCTCGCGCTCTGCTAGTTCCGCCTCACGCTTCTTGAGCAGCTCTTCCTGGATTTTCTGCTGCAGCGCCGCCTTTGTCAACTCCTCCTCCCGCGATCGCAACTCCTACAACAACAACGCAGTTATTTAAAAATATATAATCATTTGTATTTTTTATTTTTTTAAATTATTTTTTTAAATTTGGGGTTTAGAGCTGCTTTAAAGATTCTGTCACTATATCACAGCTTGTCAGTTTAGGAAACCCGCAACATATATAGTGCTGAAATGTTGCAGTTAAAAAAACTTTTGAAAGTGATGACATGGATGGATACGTTGATCTATTAACGTGATGTATATTTTGGAATTAACAAATCATCCAAAAACACATTACAACATGGCAAGTGAGGTGATTACAATATGGAGAAAATATGAGCGCGTTTTAATGTTATGGGTCTTCTTTTATTCACATCCATCAGGATATGGAGAAAATACCATTTTACAATATCGCTTGTTCTCTAACTCGCTGCTGAATATACCCTTATAAAAAAAAAAATTATTGTCAGCAGTGAGAGCTAGAGGAATCTTCAGCTACCTGATCCATTGCACATGCATACATTCAGCAGTTCTGCAGAAGAAGTTCAAAACTGTTGGCCCGACAATGAAGCTAAAATGATGAACCGACACACATCTTGGACGTACCTTTTCCCTGCTGCGTAGTTCGTCGAACATCTCCTCGATCTCGGCACGCCAGTCCTCCTGCATGGTGTGGAATGATTCCTGTGGTGTGTTCATGAAGGACGACTTGGCGATCTCTTCCAGCCGACCCAGAATGGCCTGAAACGTGGGCCGTGCGTGGGTCTCTTGGTCCCAGCAGTCTGGAGAAGTGTAAATAGATGTGAAGGGCAATGGACAGTAGATGAGCCACATAATGGATGATATATGACATAATATCTATAGGAGCGACATTAATATAGGATGTCATATTTAGAAATAATAATAAAAATGTAATTGGGGGGTTAGAGCCGCTTTCAAGATTCTTTCACTCATATCATCACACGTTAGTTTGATTTTTGGGGTGTTTTTATTTAAATTGGGATTTAGAGTGGCTTTCTAGAATCTTTCACTAATATCATTGCATGTCAGTTTACAGAAGGAAGTAAACCTGCAACATCTGTAATACTGAATGTTACATTAAACCTGCGAGCACTGCCTGATACTGACAGATCAAGGATGATTAAGTGTGTTGCCATTGTAACAGAAAGCATATCCTATCATGATCCCCTCAGAAGGTAACTTCTACAAACACTGGCCTCCGTTTTCAGGTATTTTAGAAATATTTTTAACACTGGTATTTACGTACGACAGGGAGATAGAACATTGGCATTTATTTTCACGGCAGCTACCTGACATGAGATCAGCGAAAAGGTTAGGGCATGTCGAGGGTATGGGGAGGGTCAGCTTGTTGACTGCCACGCCGTATGCCACGCCCAGGGCATCGATGCCCTTGTATGGCGTCTCCCCAGTCAGAAGCTCCCACAGCACCACTCCATAACTGGAACAGAGGAACAGAGAATACTCACAACATGTCATTTAACCTCCTCACAGCTGTGGTCATATCTATATTTACACATGCAAAATGAAACAATTCAGCAGGTAGAAGGTTAATAGGCAGATAATTTGACAGAATAGGATCAAATTAAACATGATAAATAATTTGTAAAATTAAATTGATAATAAGTGTTATATTTCTGCATGTGATCGGCAACTTGTCGCCTTCAGCAGGGAGAAGGTTAAAAGCAAGGTTTAAATGAAGAACAACTGATATCATTATTATTTTGTCGTTTTGCATTGGGGTTTTGAACTGCTTTCCATATCATAGCCTGTTTGTTTAAGAAACTTACAACAACCGTATTTATGGATGTTGCTGCAGTAAACATGCGAGCACTGGCTGGTACTGAAAGTGAGTGAGTGAATATGGAGTTTAACATCGCTGCGGGAATCTTTCACCCGTTTGCGACGATAGTACTGAAAGACCAAGGAAGATAACTGCGCTGCTTATCAGCTACTCTAAATAAAACAAATGTTTTATCAACATCATCCAAATCAGATAAGCCAACAAAATATTCAGCCCTAATCTTATATCATTTTATTACTGCATCATTACTGCATGTAAATAAATTCAACTGCCATTATTACCTCCAGACATCACTGAACTTGGAGAAGGTGGATGACTTGATGACTTCCGGCGCCATCCATGCGTACGTTCCTGCTGTACTCATCCTCGTCGTCTTGTCCACCTCCCGCGCCAAGCCGAAGTCTGTGATCTTCAGAGTCTTGTTCGAAAGGTCGTCCCCATTTATAGTCTCCTTCAGAAGGACTGGAAGGAATTTACACATTAAATAAATGTCATTATCAAATATTGGCATTCCCTGAGTACTAAAAACATAAATTGATGTGTGATCGCAACAAATGACATATTTAAAAATACAAATCTTCAAATTGCAGTGTTCACACGCCCGCGACAGGTTATTTTCAGCGAGGACTGGTAATGTTTTATCCTTGCACACCTGCATGTCGTGTTACTTTTTCAAGATGTATATCATCGATCACTGGCTAACATGACAGGTAACTTTTCAGACTTAGTCCTCATGTCTGGCAGTGAAATTGCTGGAGTTTTATACACTGCAAATTGTTAATTGAGAAATTCACTACTTACTATTTTTCGGCCATGTCTGCTGTATTACGCCATATAGTTAACATTATTTAATGGTCTTATAATCCGGGAGTCATTTGAAAATTGGCAATGTTGAATGTATCTGTGTGCCCCCCCTGAAAATTACAGATTTTACCACCATTAACATTGGGCCTATGGAGAATGACTCCCTTATTATATTCATTATTTCGAACACTGTCATGTGTACCAAATACACTAGTTTCTAATTATGTACCGTAAAGTAGGAACATGTGCCGATTCAAATAAAGGCTTTCAGAACACTATTTTCCCAATAGTCCACCTGCGGTACAGACAGCGTATCCTATCAATATCATACAACAGAAATGGAAATTAACACTGGCCCGAGCCATTTCTCTCAATGCTAAAGGTATCCTAATGACTAATAGAAATTAAAACATTTGTTATTTGCATCACTATTCGGGCTAGTAAGTTTCTAGCTGTTGGGTCAGAACACTAGGCAACTTTCGTAAATATTGATGCCTAGTTCCCAGGGTGGGATTTGAACCTGAAACCTTTGGCTCAAAACTCCAATGTTAGATACCATAACACTACCACCCGCCCCCTGGATGAACATAATTAATTAATTAGAATAAAGATTTTTGTCAATCCATCAATATACAAACTTGACACAGAATTATCAATGCCACTGAAATTATTTTTTGATCCCTCCCCTCCCTTGAAATTGACTCATCACAATTAAGTTTCTCACGCCATCCCAAGATAGTCAATAAAGATCTGTTAATTTCCTACAATTTTATCATGTTTATCTGAATAATTTATTTAAAATTTGTAGATTGATAAATTAAAATGTAATGTGTTTCTGACAATCCAACACAAAAATGGAAATAGGTGAATCGATCGTACTATGTGCTATAAATAGAGGATCTATCATGTGTGATAATTGTATTGGATTATTCAACTAGTTGAATATCGCTTTTCCGCTATATATATATATGTACATAGCTGGAACTACTTTTAATCACATCATCACATGGATTGTGACGATTTTTGTCTTGTAACAACGACGTCACAAGTTAACAATCTGTGATGTAACAGGTCAGGTCACAGGGCTCATTCACAACGTCTACATCTGTCTAAACTGACTGTTTATGTTTTCTGTTCGTTAGTTTAAACTTGGAAGATCTTGTAATTTCAATTGATGGGTTCTGTACCCTCTTGGTTTATCAGTCACACAAACAGAGTAATCATGAACATGCCTGACATGAACAAAATATTTATTTGGGATGCATTCATGAACATGATTATGCAGTCGAGCCTTATGACTTGGTTACGTAGTATGTATTCATGTGCATGTTTGTACTAGTGAGTGAATATAGTGAGTGAATAGAGTGAATTTGTACTAACAAGGCAGGCTAAACTTCAGTTGAGGTAACATGCGAACAACACATTTCCATGTCACGTTTGTAGTGTAATAAATAAAATACTAAACTTGCTTCTGTGTGATACCATTTTTATTAAACTCGTGAATAGTTTTGGTATCTACCAAAACTAGTCACTTGTTTAATAAAAATGGTATCACACAGAAGCAAGTTTAGTATTCTCTATTTATTGAATGGGTGCTATTTCACTCTCAAACTCTATGTTATGTGATAAACAAATTTACAAACAATATGAATGACGTCAATTTCAGCCTTGATGGTCATCATAGCTATGTACACTTATTGGGAGTGTTATCAATGTTGGCAGAACATATTTGGCTGTAAATAGGTCAGGTTTATTTTTAGAATTTCCAAGAATTTACTATAGTTTGGCATGAAATACATTGGCAACCCTATTTCGTAGATTATCTCAGTAATCATGGAATGAAAAAGAAAACAACAACTTTGTTTTCTTATTACATTTGCCCTAACAAAAATTTAAAATATTACACAAGTAATACAAAATCTGTTTATAATTATAACCATAGGAGCTGCAAGTAGACACAATATCCAGTGACATAAACTGGTCAAACATCTAAATTCGCAAAAATCCACTGTCACATCACAAACAATACACTGTCACGTCACAAACAAACGTCACGATCATGACGTATTTCACCTGTCACCGGAAATAACTGGACTTGCACTCGCTATCACCAACTATTTCGACAAGTATTATTTTATGCAGAGGGACAACGTTCGGAAGAAGAAATGGGTAAAAAGACTTGATTTGCTGATGCACTTTTTCACATACAATTTTTTTTTTTTTATCCGAATCCGCGGTGCATCGAAGGGCGTTATATCGAAGGAGCACTGTACCTGCATACCCACACGTGCAAATTCAGCATATATGCTTGTTCATTCTTTGGAACATTGCCCCTCTGCATAAAATAAGGCATGTCAATGCATTTCATGCCAAACTATAAGTTCAGGTGATAGTTAAACACGAGACTGAGCCTTAGGTTGAATAAACTCCAGAGAAAAATCTTAATACGTAATATGTAAACAAAACTGTTTAAATAGCTATGTGCATGTCATCATGTACATGATGTAGTTCATTCATAGCAACTTCACGACATTCAGGATTGGAAATATTTGCATCTGCTAGGTTTCCATCAGTATCGTGCCAAGATCTTTGGCAAGCTCCTTACCAACCAATCAAAATGCACGTTATAAACGCTTAAGCCATACAAAAGGTGCCTGTATGTTGATGTCCCTTGGAGATCCAAAGACATGTAATATATACATCACTGAGTCTCATATAGATACACATAATTTATTACCAAATGCCACACGTAATCTCATGACTTTATAATAAATGAAGATGTTGAAAAAGGACATATTTCTGTTTTAAAAAAATAGAAAAAAGTGGTTCCCCACAAAAATTTTGCCAGTCAAAATTCCTGTCCTTAGTGGTGTTAACAGGGATGTGGTTTAATTTGAGATAGTTTGATTTAATTTGAATCATGTTTACACTTGTACACCCTGGAAATCATGCTGGTAACAACATATAAAATCTTAAATGGTGGTGGAATTAATTTTACATATTTAACAAATAATTACTTTATTTCATTTGTCTAGACAAACATGCTATATTTGGCTAAATATATCGATAATCGCAATCATCGTCGATGGAACTACATATTAACGATTATCGATATGGAAAATGTGGTATCAATAAATATTTATAGGTGTACTTATGATGAAATAAAGATTTAAATGTACTTGTAACATGTGTAACACACTTTTTAGCAATGTCAAAGCAGCAGATCTTCCATGGTAAGAGTTGGAAACAAATGCTTGTATTAATTTAGGTACATTTTTCTTCATAGGAATGATATTTAATACCGTACAACAGTGATTTCAACATAAATTGTCAGATAGAACATGACGGCAGAATGAATATTTTTATCCTCTGCATATAGCAACCTTGTTTGTCAGATATTTATCGATAGTTACTTATTGATTATCGATAGCTAGCCCTATATTTGGCTACTTTTTAAAGTTAATTGTTTGTTCCAGAAACATGAAAACAAGCCATACTTACTGTTGCTAGATTTAAGATCCCTGTGTATAAGCGGCAACGGAGCTTCTTCATGCAAGTAATGCATACCAGTGGCTATTTGGAACGCCCAGTTGACTAATATATCGGGAGGTATCCTTTTCCCTCCCAACACTCTATTCAAGGATCCACCTGCTGCGTATTCCATGACAAGACATAGATTTGGTTCTTTAAGACACACCCCTCGTAATGCTGCTATATTAGGGTGGTTTAATAGCCAAAATAATTTTGCTTCTTTTCGCACATCGTCTATAACAGGCTCGTCCGGATCTTGCCGTGCGGCTTTCACTGCCACCGTCTCGCCGTGCCATATTCCTCGGTAGACTTTCCCGAAACCACCCACGCCAATCACTTCCTCCAACTCTAGTTCCGAGAAGTTGATTTCAAAAGGTCTATCCGAGGATTTGTTATTATACGGTACAAGGTTAAAGTTGTCGGCCTCTTTAGTGACAAAGTTACACGGAAAGATGCCATAGTTGTCTTTGACTCGCCCTATCCACCATCCCACATCTCCGGAAATCTTGTCATCAGTGGATAACACTTCCACTTGCACCCCTCTTTTTAATGTCAACTCATCATCTCTGGTCGCCTCATAATCAAAGATAGCAGTCCATAATGGACTGTTATCATTTTCTTCCCTTCTACGAGGTACATTTGTTTTAAAATTTTCCATCGAAGCTGAAATAATAGCACGATGGAATTGAGAGTGATCCAGACTCACTCCAAGAAAACATAGCTATACCACCCTCGTTTGGTGGGTTTTGACATGCAAATGCAGATTCAGACATTCAGTTTTGACACATGTCAAACAAATATCAAAATGTTAATTTCCGTATATCCACGAGAGCCATCACCATTTACAGATCGTTAAGGCTACATCTGCGTCGTAACAAGGTTTAGTTCACCTCCGATTACAGTGACAATTTGTGTTTATCACCATTGTCCACTCAATTTGGGGCTGAGACGCCATTTTGTGTACTTTGACCTTGAGTTGTGGCTAAATGCGGATAAAATAACTTTTATCAAAGTCCTCCAGCAACACAGAACGTTATAAAATTGTAGATAACAAACTTGCAGACGTAAACAGTAAACTTAAAACGAAGGGAAACAGAATATAAAAGGTGATAAAGTTCGTGCAAGGTGCGAGAACCTCCACGTCTCGTTTGACCTCGTTCATCGCGTGATTTCACGAGACTGTTTGCTTTGGGTGAATCCGGAAGATGGACGACGAGAAGAAATGGACGAATGATGAAAATGTGTCTGTTTTCCGCTAAGAATCCACCATGGTGAAATAGCGAAAGACTAAAGGAGACACCTATCAATGGGTTCCCATATTTTGGACATCCTTGGTCAAGGAATATGGGCTTCCTTGACCGGAGGATGGTTTTACGACCCCCGTCAAAGTATCTTTTGCAATACTTTCCACCTCTATCTGTGGATGTTTTTCCTGGCATTTCCTCTAATTCTTCACCTTGTAAGTTTTATTGTATATATTTTTAGATGCATTATATAGGTCTATATATAATTGCAATGTAGACCACTGTATGTGTTTTCTTAATTGGTTTAATTACTAATTAATTCGTGTGCACTGATATTTAAAATTGTCACCATGGCAATCATGATTGATATTGAAATCTTGAAAGATATTATTACAGATTCTTATTTATTTCCTCATTGATTATTTGAATGACAATGATATACAACTTATCAGTTTACTGGTGTTCTGACAAAGCTTAGTGTCCAACAAGAAAGTGCCAGCTCGCAATCGGAGCTCTAGATAAGCTTTAGTGAAGTGGATACAGTACCCACTGCATTCACTCTTAATTGGGTATCCAAATAAATAATACCCACTAACTTTGGAATCACAATGTTAGACCATAATTGTCATGTGTATGTGGCTTGAACTTGCACGTTTACTAAATTTGGCAGCCCTGGGCTTGTATTCACTGTGAAGCTGCCCCTTTAGTTGAACTTCCAGATGCAAATCTATGTCTGTGAAATGTGTGACACGACTGACAAGCAATCATTCTGTCACAGCTAGGTGTGGACATGATGGTCTGCGACATGCCTCTGCAAGCACTAACTCATCACATTGCTAACATACAATTATCGGTACGCGCTTCCTACAATCAGTGTACAGAGCTTGTAAACTGGTTCCCAGCTAATGTAAAATTCTAAAGCGCTGCGATTGGTTTACTGCAAGAGGTAACATGTTTTTGTTATAACTTGTGATTGTCCGATCGTATCTGCCACATGCGTATATTTAAGTAAAGTTTTGATACACAAAGCATCAATTTTAATTGGGTTTTTGGACATTTTAATTGAGTATTTTATGCACATACGCAGCTTATCTAGAACTCTGCTCGCAATGTTAGATAATGCATAAAGAATAATAGATAATGTGTAAAGAAATTGTAATGCGTAAAGAAATTGTTTCAAATGCAACTAATTCTCATCTGACTGGATGCCAGTTGTTCGAAGCCCGGTTAAGCCTTAATGGGCCGCTGAAGTAGCTGCCTCTTTAGGGTATAGTTACTAACTTAACCACACGTTAGTTAACTGGGCTTCGATCAACCAGCCACTGGTCATCAGTTTTACAACACCTATTTTCAAAAAACAGTTATGTTTCATTGACATCATAGCATAGAGACTGACACCTTTAGTCAAAACAACATCAAAGTTACATCATGGACTAGTTCGTGTTCTATTTGCGCTGGACATTTTTGGTAACTCTGAACATAACTGAACAATAAAATGAACATAAACCAATAGATATGCAATGAATACAACTATTGGCAAATTTGATACCTAGTATCCAGTGGTTTCAATAGGTGCTGGTAACCGGCAAAATTGTTCGTCTATTTCAGAGTATTTCCCTAACTTTGCCATCTACCTACTTTAAATTTAGCTGATACTACTTTGTATGATTTATGCAGGTCTTTTGCCGCTTACTTTTGCTACTCTGCCACCTACTGAAACTACTGCTATCTCATGAACATGCTGAGAATTCTTGAAGTCACTAACTGGTCTGTGTTTCACAAAAGGGTCGCACTATAGTCCCGACTTGTATCAGGGCGTACACCATGCTTAAACTTTACTGGGAAATTGCATGGCGCTCAGCGGTTACCGGTAATATGATCTTAAATCAGCACTGGCCACACAGGACTAATGGGGTGAAAAATCTACTAGTCCGAGCCAGAAACTACGAGCCATTTGCTATAGGACTAGCGTTAATATTAACCTCTGCTGGTATAACCCTTTTCTGAAAGTAAATTTTGAGAGAAGAAAATATACAACTAAAACCCAGCTAAATCTTAAGCTTGCATGTATGTTGCAACTGTGGGGCAGGTGGTAGCGCAATGCTAGAACGTTTGAACTTCAGAGTCAAAGATCCCGGCATCAATTTTCGCAAAAGTTAACTTTCTGACACAATATTGATAGGATGCACTGTCTGTAGAATGGCAATGCAGACATCATCCTTGGTCTTGTCAGTACTGCAGATGTTACAGGTCTCCTTCTGCCCTGATCTGCCCTCCCGTGATATAAGTAAAGAAACTTGAAAGTGGCTCTAAACCCCCAATTAAAAATATTGAAATTAAAATTTATGAAAAAGATATATACATGTATAATAATTATTAATCCAATATCCTAATTAGTAATTACCGGTATGGTAAATGTGTTTTCAGACACTAGTCCCGTCTCTGGTGGTATGGACTGTGTACTGTGGAGTGATCGCCATCCTGTTCATCATCATCAAGATCTTCAATTTTAAGCTTCATCACATGTACGACACTGGCGATGTGGACGAGGACGAATCCAAGTCAGAGGGCAAGGGCAGCAAAAACGCTTCTCAAGATCTAACCAAGAATATTGAAATACGGTACGGTTCAACAGCTGTTGTGGTTGGCTTACAAGGCGATATCATGATACAGGGATTTAAATTAATGCCAGCCAGACTTCGAAGTCTGAGGTTTCAGGTTCAAATCCCGCCCCGTGTGGCCCGGCATCAATGTTCGCAAAAGTTACCTTTCTGACATGTTATTGATAAGATGCACTATCTGTAAAGTGGCAATGCAGTTATCATCCTTGGACTTAACAGTACCAGCCAGTGCTTGCAGGTTTACTTCAACATTCAGTGCTACAGATGTGGGTTTCCTCCTGCCCTAAACTCATGTCGTGTATTAGTGAAATAATCTAGAAAGCGACTCTAAACCACAATTTAAAAAATATAATAATAATAATGCTAGGCCAGGCTATTTCTCCCAATGCTATTTAAGGTATCCTAGGGGCTAGTAGAAATTCATAACATTTATTATTTGTATCATTATTTGCGCTAGTACGTTTTAAAATTAGTTTCTTTCACTGATGATATGAGTGAAAGAGATAATGGAAGTCCATAATAAATTGCATTATTTTCAGCCCGTAATTGGTTTCACGCACTTGTCGGGTGTATATTGTCATCCGAAACCGTCCTGCGACGCTGCCACATTGGACATACTTTTTATACTCATTCCTATATTTTACTAGCCCGAATAGTGATACAAATAACAAATGTAATGAATTTCTACTAGTCCTTAGTATAACTCAAGCATTGGGAGAAATGGCCCGGGATAGAGGACTCGTGTTAATTTAAAACCCGGATCTATCCTTCTAGGGACAATGATAATTCTGAAAGCATCGAGATGGTACAACTTGAGAAGAGAAGGGAGACAAGTCCATGCAGCGATGTTGATCCTGTTCCACACTTAGATATGATATCTGAACTAAAGTCTGCAGAAGGTGGGTTTTGGTTTTATTGTAGATTTTAACATTGTTTTCTTTAGTTTTGTTGTCATGTATGGATGAAATACTCCTGCTGTGAATTCATTCATTCATTTATTTGGAATTGCTTTAATTAAATATATTTTTAATATACACAAAATTACTTCCAGAATAACATAACCAGTTTGGTTGTCAGAGTCAGTAAGTAACACCACAATATTAATTCAACCATGTGTAGTAAATGCCAGAATGAAGTATTGTATTTGTCAATTTGCAGCAAAATCGTCTCGCGGAGTTGCTCCCCTTGCTGAAATTGAGGGCGACGATTTCAACTTGGAATCTAGTTCTGCTTCACGTCGACGACCTGATAGCACTGAAAGTAGCTTAGAAAGTGAGTTGGCTTCATAATTTGGTACAAATTATATTCATGCAATTATGTGTTGTATTTGAATACAATTTGGGTGTTTTACTGTCACAGCAGAAATATTTCACCCATATGTAACAATTTAAATAAGCTGTAGAGGGTTAATACAGTGAGGGGGGGAAATGGAGAAAAAAAACTTTACTCTTACTAAGTGTTGCTAACTCGTCGCAAATGGGTGAAAGATTCCCGCAGCATGTTCACTCACTCACTTAGGTAGGCGTCATTGATTAATATTTGTACGAAAATGCTAAATCGTCCTGTTTGTTCCCCAGGTGCAGTCAAATCGGACATCCCACATTCCATAACAACTCAGGTGGAAGTAGAGATTAACCCCAACATCCCCGACAGCTCCATGTCGGAGAAACTGTTGACCAAGCCCCCGAGACTGAGGGAGGAGAGCGACTCAGACCTGTCGCCAGAATACATACCAAAACTTCGTCTACGCAAAGAAAGGCGGGCAGTTCGGCGGTCAAAGAGCGCGCTGGAGTCCAACAACGTGAGCGTGCCGCTGCAGTCGGAACCCAAACCCGGGTTTCGGATGTCTCTGCCTCCCCACGCTCGTGTCCCAGCCAGTGCTGAGCATCTCGCGAACCGACGTCCTGGTTCGGACTCACGTGGAGACAGTCCTGCATCGAAGAGACACGAAAAGCATGAGGCGATGAGGAATCGGTTACGGACACCCAGTACCAGATCATTAGAACTGTTCAAGGAGAAGCTGCCGAAACGATCGCAGAGCGTGACGAATGATGCCCTTCCACATGATCAGCTACGGCCTGCCGTCAGTCGAAGCCCATCGTTGCCTCGGCCGGTGTCGTTGTCACTGACGGCAGGCACCAGCAACAAACCCTGTGTTATGAGGCACAGTCCACAGTCTAGTGTCAGCGACTCTTCAGACATCAGCTTCGGTGAGATCTACGTCCCGTCGATAGGCGACAAGTCGAGAGAAGGTCAGAGGTCAAGGCCAGGCAGTGGAGGAACGTCGAGCTCGGCACACACATTAACAGAACGAGGGCTGAGTCCCGCAATTTCTGGTGTGGGTGCGAAGAATCGCGACTTTGGGATTTTCAAAATTACGAGATACCTGCAAAGTTCTGATGATCCCCGGCCACCGGTTAATCATTCAGCTCAGAGCAGTGTTGTGGGGTTAGACTGGCTCTTCAGCACGGACAGTGAATCGGTCACGTCCGGCGAGACTAATTCCAGGACAGATGTTTCCGAGTCGACTAGTACTATCACCAACGAGGGCGAGAGCTCGTACGATGTGAGTTCGGACCAGCAGGCCCTGGGATACCAGCCGTTGGCAGGGCTGGAGTGTAACACTACCCCGAGTAGCCCTAGCACCGACGAGCTGGAAGTGATGAGAAGTCAGGGCGCCATTCCCAAACGTTACCAGCGACAGTCGGGACAAAATGTAGTTCCAGGTAACTCCCATGTCTTTGAAATTGTTGAATGCTGGCTATAAAAACTTTACATTAATCTTCTTTTTTTTAGATATACTAGTAACTGTTTTCCGACATGTACTCCAAGTCATGTGTTGCACAATGCTAGAGCCTGGCATCATTATGTTTTTGTTTCTATTTCCCAGCTGGTGAAACATCAACTAGCCCTGGATCAACTGATCTGTCTGATCCGGAGGAAATCAAGAGAAAATTAATTGAACTTCTTAGAAAATCTCAAGACCATCCTGAAGAATTAATGAAATTTCAAGAATATGTCAAATTACAAAGTGAGTGTTTTATTTGCACAACAGCACTGATAGGTGTTGAAATGATGATCCATGGTTAAATATGCAACCATTAAGGGATAGAGTATGGTCTACCCCTATATATACTGTATTGAAATATAGTTTCACCCTGAACTATTATAGTTAAAGTGTGAGGACGCTTGCGTCTGAGTACTTTAACGTTATAATAGTTCAGGGCAAAACTATACTTTAATACAGTATATATAGGGGTAGACCGTACTCTATTGCTATTCTAACATAGCACACATTTGTTGAAAAACTAAAATTAAATGCATCAACTGTCCGTTTACGAATACATAAACTGGGCTCATTAAACTGGCTGTTCCATCAACTGGGATTTTCACCAGACATGATGTCATGCCACTGTGAAGTTGCGTAAAATCTTGTCACGGTGTTCATAGTCACTACTAACAATGGGGTTAAAAGTAAGGGTACGTGACATAATTGGTAGTTTGACAAACAGTATAATATTTGTACACCATTTGCAGTCATCAATGTTATTGTTATTAGTATAATTATTATTGTTATTATTATTATTATTATTATTATTATTATTATTATTATTATTATTATCATTATCATTATCATTATCATTATCATTATTATTTTTCAGAGCATCAGAACAATAATAATACTGATGAACCTGATAAAGAAAATAAAGCAGGTAAGTGAATGTCATTGAAAATTAATCGTACTGTCAATTATTTAGTTATTTGTTTCATCTTGTCTGTGATCAAAACGATTGAATGAATATTTGAAGTACATATTTCATAACAAATAATTTGTAATATTAAATGTAATTTCAATGCCTTGTATTCTTCATATTCTCTCCATACCCCACCTTCCTATCACTGAGACATTGACATTACAGACCATAAACACGACATTATTGGGTGATTATTATTAGATCCTTGGGATGGGATATTGCTTGTCAAATGTGTGGTAATGATAGCAAAATGGTTTATTCAGAAAACTCTATCCACATGAAATATTCAAAAAAATATTAGTCATATTAATTATTATGTCATGTAGTCAAAATCGTGCTTTTTGCAAAATTGTTTTCAATGGGCACATGTCATTGCTATGATCATGTATTAATTTAAAAAATCTCTCTATATATATTTGATTAACACCCGAAAGATATAAATGTTGTGTTACATTTTATGGATGCGATTTCGTGGCAATGCAGTTATTATCCTTTTCCCATCAATACTAGCCGGTGCTCACATGTTTACTGCAACATTCAGCACTACGGACACACACACACACACACACACACACACACACACACACACACACACACACACACACACACACACACACACACACACAGAGAGGCACCGGCACCAAGACTGCCGAAGTACAATACATACAGCCACCACACACACACACACACACACACACACACACGCAGCACATGTGAGACCAAAGTAAGGCCATTTCTCCCTGTGTTTGTAGAAAAAGTAAAGGCCGATTGCAAAGGTAAAGATGAGGGGAAATTGGTTGAGGCCGTCGGGGCGGTGGGAGGGTCCTCCGCGGGGGTGGCAACGGTCAACAACAACAATGACGAGCCTGAGTCCAAATCCACTAGCCCTACTGAATTCTCAGCTCTCTTACCTCTTGCAGGGGAGAGCACTCCGCAATGTAGACACCATCGTAAAGGTGCAAGGTAGGTGTTGCCATTATTGAGGCTCTCTCGGTAGAACTCCTTCCTTTTTAAGCATGCAGCACTTTATTTTCGCAGTACAGATGGATCGCCACTTCCTACCATGCCTGTTATATTTCCATTCCTTAATATTTATTCCCTTTTCATATATATTTTTTTTATATACCGTATTTATTTTCATTTTGGCCAGAACATTTTTTAATTCCGTCCCGACGCTGTTTTTACTAATTTAAAGTTTTAACTTGTTCAAATATAACAACTTGACATTTCTCTCCTCGAGGTTATTTTTTATTTTTCCAAGCCTTGTTAATTTTCGTAAAGTGTTTTCAATCAAGTATGTAATATCTGTACCTCATGTAATCGTAACTCAATATCTATTTTATAGGTCTGCAAAAGCACAGTAAGTTATAAATATGCCAATTTTCTGATAAGAAATATCGCCTTTGTGTTGCCTGTCCTAGATCTTGTTCATATATTGTAGATGTTATTAATGTAGATTTCATTCCATGTGCTTTCTTAATGAAATTCTGAGATTTTCCTTTTGATTTTTTTCTCTCTTACCCTTTCAAGTTCAAGTTTCTTTTAACTATTGTGCGTCTGTCTATTGGTTACCAGTATGTAATGTCATTCTGCTCTCGATTTTGAGTACTTGTACAATGGGTAGCAGGTCTGCATTGTGTAGATTCTTAGAGGGAATTGTATCGGTGTCAGGTTTGATGTACCGTAGAGGTTTTGGTGTGGAATGTCTTTCATTGTTTATAAATGTCTTATGGCCTTCTCTGTTTTAATATTACATTTATTCAAATGCTGATTGAAATATCTTTCTTTTTTTGCTTGTGCACTGTAGGCCTTTATATTGCAAAATATTATTCCACCTCATTGATTGAAAATGGTGGAAAATAAAAAAAAATTGAAAATAGTAGAATTATGTATGTAAATTAAGAATTATGTATGTAGTGCTGGTTTCTTGTAATAAATGGTTTAGTTAATATAATGTAGTTAATGTTTTATGTGATTGTATTTAATATAGAGCTTAAAGCATTAAGGATAAATATTAATGTATCGTATTCAACATACATGTGCTTAGAAAATTGACACGAGGGGATGCTTTAAAAATAAGTTTACTTGTGAATTTGCCTGGGGAGCACTTGAATAGGGTTTTGTATAACTGCAGCTTTCTAATGCGTTCAACTATGGCAGGATATTCTGTGAGCTAGCACCAACAGCCAGCGGAAATCCTGCCTAATGTGCATACATAACATGCCAGCCATAATGTGAAAGAATCTTGAATCTAAACCCTAATCCAACTAATTTGCTTTTTATGCAGAATTTATGATATGTATATGAAGCTCTGTATCATCATGGCAAAACAGTATCACTGTTGTCTTTATTTCAATGTTAATTAATCATAATAATAGTATATGGAATTTCTATCTAGCAGTATTTTTATGCTTTTAGCTACCTGTTCAAAGGTGCCATATGTTGAGGGAAAAAATATGTTATGACAATAATAGTGATACATGCCTATAGGGATTAATGTGTTATTTAATATTTAAAAATTACAACATTCAGTCAAATTCTTTATTAATATTCACTTATTTTCAGAAAATGTTTGTATGTGTTGTTATTCTAAGGAACGTCGACTCCAATATTTATCATCAGCAATACAGTAGCAACTGGGCCAGTCCTTGCAGGTTTACTGCAACATTCAGTGCTACAGATGTTGTGGGTTGCGTCCTGCCCAAATTTTAGGCCTGCAACGATACACTTTCTTACGATACGATACATATTGCGATTCACAGGTCACGCAGCGATACACGATACAATATTATAGTGTATAAAGCTTGTGATGCCACTGGCACTTATAGCAAAGAAGATGAAGTAGCCTATCTGTGCCCTGATGTATCTGTTTGACATGAATGGTATTTTGTTCCAAATGAAG
>JAUTBV010088863.1:0-19011 GCA_032361325.1 Lepetodrilus fucensis | reverse complement strand
TACATTTTCGTGGCTCAATCTTATGTACGTTCGACTGGTGTACGACTAGTTCCAATACATTGGTAGAGTATTACCTTAAGCAGGGGTATTTTATTGCAGATTAACAAGAACTGTAACTGTTACTATGTTGGTTTAATAAATAAAGTTAGCTAGAAAATTGATGTGGATTCGTCTGCGTACCTGCTTATAATGAGTCTACGCACCTGAATATGATCCAGTGTGTACATACATATATCCTTTTAGTACATCTACATGTATCATCCATCTGTATTCTGGAAAGCGGTTTTCCAGTATGATAAAGAAATGACCAGAATCATGCACAGACCTTGATCGAGGTGTTTCATGCATATACATGTACATCATGTCAAGAGAAAAGAAAATGTACATACATGTAGAGTCTATATGAGTTAAACACATACAGTAGCCGACATTAACAGTTTGTCAAATCAAGTAATTAATAATAATATCAGCAATATACAATCATTTATTTGGAATATTAGACAGCTGTAAGTGTATGAGCCAGCAGTATGTATATTATGAGTGTCTCGTTTGTGGCTATTATGGTGTTTGATACAGTAGTTCATTTATCTTATTGTCATCTCATGAATGTAAAACAATAACATCTCATGACTGAAGGAGAATATAAAAGAACTAGTCGTTCCAGTGAGACCCACAAACCATCACTTGTATAATGTTGCTAAACATGATAACTAGAGTAATTCTTGCCAACATTAAATCCCAACCTTTCCAATAATGTATTAAATAGTCCAAAACCAAAGAAAAGTCTTATGGGCCTCCTGTGGGATTCAAACTTAGACCCTTTGATCTTCAGTTCTGCCGCACTAACCATTGTGCTATCAAACTGCCAGTTTAGTAGTCACATCTGATTGAATCAATTATCGTAAAATGGCAATGAATATTCATTGCATCAAATATCACAAAACTAAAAGGATTTATTGAAATACATATTCAACCAGGTATTGTAAACAGCAGTCTGCGAATACCATGGGGTAATTAGATATCGGCCAATGGTGAAAGAAAATGCCAATTGGACTTAAATGAGATGAATGTTTCTTCAGCTACCGGGGGACCGTACATCAGTTCTTGACTAAACTTTCTTGATTGCCAGATGAATAGGAATCAATAGTTGTCCTCAGAAATACGAACACATCACCACGGCATATGTTTAATCGCTCTAAATGACCCTTCTTATCTTTCCTCCTCATCTTGAGATCCCGAGGGACCAGAAACCAGGGGATATCTAATTTCATCCAAGATATCAAGTTTTTGGCCATAGATACTCCTCCTCTGGGAATAGTGCAAGAAAATTTGATGAATTCCTGTTGAGAAAAACACCCTGGTGTTTCCACACCTCTCATTGATTGCCAAGTATTTTATTATTCTCACAGTTATGATCCCATGGTGGTGAAAGATTAAAGTGGGTTATGTTTGTATCATTACACCCTTCACTTGTGTCTTCACTAGGGAATTCATATGGGATATCAACAGTGAGCGGAATCGAATTTCAATGTTATGACGCAACACCATATATTAACCTTGTTTTCCCTTATAATTTTGAAAATTGCTTTTCTAATCAAGATTAACCTCTTCTCTACTGGAGGCAAATCCAGATGTCCAATAGAGCTGATTGTGGTTAATTCTGTAGAGAGTAGGCTAACATGAAATATATGAAAATATTTTAAATTATTTTTATATATTTTTATTCTGATTTTTCTTTTAAAAAAAGAAAACCTGTCTGATTATTTGTTTATTGTGTCTGTGTTATGGTTAATATCATACATTTTGAAGTTGTATCATCATGATCATATCTTCTTCTGTATGGTGCACTCAGTGGTAACAACGTTCTTCCTGTAGGACGTTATGTAACCAGATAATTACCCTTACAGCAGTTCAGTACGATCATATCAAACACATTTATCGCCATTGAAGCCAATCAAATCCACAATTCCGTTGGACACCTCCGATGAGCAATGTGAGGATCACATCGGAACCGTCTCTCAGGCAACATAACTGCCAATCTTTCATTCAGTAAGTGGCGCCGGATAACGATCTCTTGGTTTTCAATGAGTTCCTCGTTCCTGTGTCCCAGGGGTGTTATGGCTCCAATAAATACCAGACAAATGAGAACATTCTGATTTAGTATCGCGGCACACGTGTAGAGATGAGCAATGTTGTCAATATCGGTGGAATTTACCGTGTTGTGACCCAGGTTTCATGTCTCTCAGCCATTTCAGTTTCCAGAGCTTCGTAGATAATGTTCTACTCTCTGAGCTGGAAGTGGAAGTTTGTAGAAAGTAATGGGGGGAAAAATCTTGTTTATTTGTACATGAACTAGATAGACTGGATGTAGGCCAAATCTGGTGGATCAACTAATCATTTAGCCTGAGTTTACTTTTTTTATTAGTATTATTTTATTTTGAAGGATGAGTAGGAGTACTTTATCGGTGCAAACACGGAAAACACTCAGGCTTTTGAAAAGACAACAATCTATGAAATAATACTTTTATTGGTATATTCCACGCGACACTAATAGGGACATATCATCAAACAAGGGAGCTTTTGGTGTGCTTTAACTACTATTCCATAGTAAATTGTTGATTTTCTTACCAGTAATATGGAAAGTATTTGTCGAGAAAGTTCATCTTGTCTGGTACTATTGCTAATATCATTGATAAATAATACCATATTTAATTTATACTGTCTGAAGATAAAGATGCTGTAAGTGTTTCCTCATGGAGCCCAGACAGTTTTTATGAGGTGCATAATGCCCTTGTTTTATTACCAAAAATACCACATTGAATTTATCCAGTCTGAAGATAAAGATACTATATCTCTGGCAGTCCAGACAGTTATTAAGGAGCACATTCCACCCTTGTTTTATGACACAAAATGTTGTCCATTTTGAAATGAATACTATTCTCCAGATGACATACATATTATCCTCATGGAGTCCAGACAGTTATTATTGAACACATCTTGCATTGATTCTAGGCCTCTCCATCACTGAAGTGAAGGTCTGGTAGCTGGACTTCTACAACAAGTACTTCTGTAGATTGTACAAGCGAGATGGTTAATAATTTCTGCAAGCGTAATGAATTAAACTGCCCATGAGACATAACCTGGGGTAACTGATATCGATCTGTTATTCCACTTACCAAAATGGTCGGCTCCCCTATGATTGATAATCCTGGCGGGACGGAATGTGATGTTTCTTTGTCGTGTCAGTCTAAATTGACATCACGCTAATGAAAATATATTACTGCACTTTTTTATATAATTGTTATATATCGGGTCGTATAGTGGAGATATTGGTACTTGATTTGTCAACATTACCTTTATTTCTGTTTTTCGTCGTGTTCACTGATGATCAGGGTATCGTGGTCAAGGACAGATATGCTGTCCTGGTGCCCGTTGCACGAAGCTCTTGTAGGCTACAACTATTGTAACGTCAACGCTTTCTATTGTGGCGGGAGCCCAGTTACAACTATTGTAGCACTACAAGAGTGTCGTGCAACGGGCACCTGGATGTAGTAGGGTGGGTATGAATTTCAAAGGTTAAACCTTAGATGTATGGATTAAAATTGCTTTAAAGAATAAAATGAGGAGTGGTCACCATTAAAAGATCATGGCTTTGTTCTTCAAATGCAGTCTAGTCAATTATTGTTTTCACTGACAAGGAACATGTTGTTGTTTTTTTTGTCCATGAGTATTCGGCAATTCACAAAGTCATCAAGAACACTGTATAGATCATTATAGATAACTTGATCTGAAAATAATTAATCAGGATTTCTATTGTAATAATAATGATTGTGTTTATATAGTGCATCATTCACAATGATAGTGCTTTCACAATGATAGTGCTTTCACAATGATAGTGCTCTGTGCACATATGAGGCTGCACCATGTCCAGTGTGCAGTTCGCTGTGAACACACATCAAACTGGACATTAAATTATTATGATCTTTGAGCAAACTTCTGTTCCTCTTATTTTTCATTATCCGGTATGTATTTTTTGGTGTGTTTTGTGGATGTTTGTTCCAGGAGGTTTGTTTCAGGAGGTTGGCTCATGGATGTTGGTTGTTGGATGTTTGTTCCAATAAGCCTTCACAGAATGCATAATACATAGCTAGGCTTGTTGATTGCCAATAGATAGCAGAGAGAAGTGTTTGCTGAGTATGTAGATTGACAGTTCTGTTTATCAGATGTCAGATTGAGTTGACTGCAGAGATTCTGAATATTTGATCTATATTAGAAAGCTTACTGATTTATTTATGAAGCTTACTGATTTATTCATAATAACTGTCACAAACAATACACCCACATGCATTTCCAATACATATACAACCATGTACAACCAGTACACACATATAATCAATACAACCATGTGGAACATGGTGGTCAAGATGATAGCAAGTCTGCCTCATTACCATGAGGACCCGGTTCAAGCCTAGCTCATGCCATCATGTACCACTCTTGAGCAAGTGCTTAGATCCACACTTCTCCAGCCCACTCAATTGTAAATAGGTCCCCGGTATGATGAAATGGAATTGTTAATGTAACAACCTAGTGCCTTAACTGGCAGTTTGGGTTGTATACACCCCAGGGAGTTGAGAATGTGAAATGAATGCATCTTGATCCATTGACCTGGGTACTGATGTAGCACCATGAGCAAGCTTTCAATGTGAGATGTCATGTAAATCAATGGCTAATTAATCCAGCAGAGGAAATGTAAAATCATCTATCATTTTCTGCTCTGACATTCCTATGGTGTAGGTACAAGTAGTTCACCAGGTATAGCTCTATGTGTTATGAAAATTAATAATTTATTAGTCCCATTCATATAGTGCACTATCGTGTATGGATTAAAGATACCTGCAGAGGCTAAGCTACAATTTGTAGCTCTGAAAGCATTGCGAGATGTGCCAGACCATTTTTTTCATTTGTCCTTTGTGTTGTTGCCAATGCCTAATCTTCCTTAGCATGTTCTGAAAGGAGAAGTATCTGCAGTTTTAACTATACATGAAGTAGAAGCCATTCAACCTTTGAAATTCTGCAATGGTTAATTTTGCCAATCAATTAATGTTTTATTTTATCATTTGTTTTTTTACATGTCTCGTGATTGGAATATCGTGTTCAGTGTTCAGTGTTCAGTGTTCAGTGTTCTATGTGGATTGATTTGTCAGCCTCAGGTACCGCTCAATGAATTATACATGCAGTGTTTGTTAGTACAGTTCTGTTTATTAATTCCAATTCATTATTTATTAAGTTATGTTTTTGTAGACCTGAAATATGCCAACAAAGACTGACAGCCATTTTAGAAGATTATTCTTAGTTAGACAGCATTTGACGGCTTTTTAGTAATTATAGCTTTATGGAATAGCTACTATCATTACTTTAATCACACTCTACAAATGTACGTATTATTATTATTATTATTATCTTATAATGGTTTATAGACTATGATAGCTTTTTGGACTGGGAAGCAGTTGTTGTAAGTGTATTCTGAAGACTGATGGGTCCTTTCAGTATCATCTACATATTTGTCCAAAATGTTTCTTCAAACTCTCTTGATCAAGGTACTCTGAAATCTATTTCAGCTCATTATGGAAAGAAATCTGTCTTGGTTTTAGTGTTCGATTATTAATCTGTATTGGTTGTAGCATTAGATGGCGTCATGATGGCGTCATGCGAGAAATATCTTTGTTTTGTAATCTGTCAGTAAGCGTGTATTCATTAAGATTGAATGTCACAGCATTAGTAAGTGCATGACACAGTGTATTTTGTGTGATATAATGAATTTGAACATGGATGCTATAGTAAACATAACAGTGAACTGACATGTTGTTTGGTGTGTGGTTGTCCGACAACGGATTTTCGCGTTCGATTTGTTATCGCGGGGACTACTCACTACGCATGCGCAAACATTTTGCCCCGACAACGAGGATATTATAATAGAAAACGCTCCTGGTGGGAGCGATGTCTGTATTCAGAGTGACCTCCCTTTTGTGGTGCCTCTCCTGTAGGTCATTATTACAGCACATGAACCTGTTTAACTAAGTAGTTTTTGTTGATAATAATAGCAGGACTGTTTAGATGAGCGTCTACCAGACTGACACAGAACTGTACACGATGGTGTCCATACTTCTCCATCAGAGCTGTTCCATTGCTGTCTTCTGGCATTAACAAATGGCAGGGGCAAGAATTTTGAGTCGATTCATTGAATTCTGTGATTACATGTTGATGTTTTTACCTTGGTTGCCTTTCAATTGAAAATTGGATTTCTTGTTTTTATTCATGCCAATGTAGAAATGCACAGTAGACAAAGTTTGAATACTGTTTCAATTTCTTTTGGCCTCCAATCATAATCAATAATTAAAAATAATAGCTGCATCTTTGCAAACATGCACTAGTGAATTTCTAAGGACATATAAAAGACATTCTTTGTTTTTGGTAAGTTTCTATGGATATGAAAAGACCATCTTTGTCATTAGACTACATACCATCACAGGTTTTGTTAACGTTGATCAATGCTATGCGGTTGAAGAATGAAGAATAAAAGTAGGTAAACATGCTCGTATAGCTTATGTAAATACACCTCCTCAGTACTGTAAGTACTCATGCACTTGGGCAAATAATCTATTATCGGAATAACGGCCATTTATAATCCTCTGATCCTAAAGAACTTCACCTCTAATCCTAAAGAACTTCACACTTCTGCTTGCTGTAGACAACCAGGCAAGGTGTTCTATCAACATGGCGTTGGTTGCAACTATTGAGCAATGAGTGTAGGAGGATTGGCTTGTACTGTATTACATTACCTATACTTGTATCCTTAATCCCAGTCTACCAACACATTCAAGAGTTGGTCCAGTGGCAGGGCCATTAGCCGACTTGTGAATGTATCCTGCTTTGGCTGGTATTGCCGCCAAGATTGGCCAGACTTCATTGGTGATGGCGTTGCTGCCTTTTTCACTTTGTTGGTTTGTGTTGACGCTAATGTCTAATCTTTCCACTTCCTAAGCATGTTATGAAAGAAGGTATTTGCAGTTAATGTAATTTTTGTCCTTGGTATTTCGGCTTGCTGATAAACATTCAGAATATTAGCCCAGTCAGAAGGTCTTGTGTATGCCAAGTACATAACTACAAATGGTTTCACGTGCAATGTGTATGTTAGAAGTATGTATTATTAATATGGACTAGATTTTCTTTTTGAAGATACATCATTAATTGAAGGATGTACTCACAAAGTATCACTCAATAAAATCAGATACAAAATTGATGTTCAGATATTTGGACACTTGACTTGCCACTTTCCAAAAGAATGTCAAAATGTTTAAGGATAGTTTTGGATTTTATTTATATTGTTGCATAATAAAAATTGTGTTGTGAATCTGGCCATGAAGACCATTTTCTTGCATCTTTGGTGAAGATCATCCAGTGAGGATAATGGTGCAATATACAGATACTGAAGAGGCTACCAGTGTAGGGTTCTGCTGCAATAGCGTGGAATCTCGTGTCGAGCTTTTTTTAGTTTGGGCGCACATTACGGAAAACTGTGAAGGGATAATGATGTTATTGATTTTCTTTTACAATATACGGAGGAGATGAGAAAAAAAAAAAATATTGGGCAATTTGTAGCAACTATGTATACATGTACATGAAATTAATAAGGTCATGAAACAGTCGGCATATACATGTATATATTAAAAATTAAAGAGAATATTTATATGGTACTCACAAATATAAGTTTTAAGTACTCAGAAACAAGGGGGTCGATTAATACATTACCACGAGTATATATGGTAAACATCTCTGTCTCGTGTGACCTTGACGCGATATATTGCCATGACAGTGAGCGCCTCACATGTACAGAGTCTTTGCACTTTGAACATTCGCTAACATAGTTTAACCAGAATAGAATTAACAATGCCATGTACGTTTAGACTCTAGTAGTTGTCATTGGACAAGAAATCGGTGTTTAGCTTGCAAGGTGAGAATATTTGCAATATGTGAATAATGTTGAACGGAAATATAGACACTATGAAATTTGCATTGAAACTGCATTCGGTAAATGACATATTATTTCGTTTTTAAAGGTTTTATATACTTTCTCATCCCTCGTTATCTTCCGCTGCAGGTGTGGGACCTGTTCTACAACAAAGACACAGTGCGTGACATGATCACCAAGAAGATCCAGGAGGAGAGTCTGCGCACCTACCTCTTTACCTACAGCAGCGTCTACGACTCCCTGTCCATGGACATCCTGTCCGAGATGTTCGAGCTCAGCAAGCCCATCGTGCACTCCATCATCAGCAAGATGATCATCAACGAGGAGCTTATGGTACGGTACAGCAGGCATCGACATTAACACTAACCCGCTATCCCAAGCCATTTCTCACAATGTAGGACCAGTTTTTTTGGTAAACATTTGTTATTTGTATCATTATTCGGGACAGTACGTTTTAACGGCAAAGTTTCTATCGCTGGTAGCTACAGACAAATAAGACGCCATTCCTGCTGAATTGTTGGAATCGATGCATTGTTGGCTTGTCATTTGACATGAGTTGTCTCCCCTGCAGGCGTCGCTGGATGAGCCGACCCAGACAGTGGTGATGCACCGGACAGAGCCGAGCCGTCTGCAGTCTCTGGCGCTACAGCTGTCCGAGAAGGTGTCGACCCTGGTGGAGAACAATGAGCGTATCATGGAGATGAAGCAGGGCAACTTCTACTTCCAGAAATCTAGTACGTGGCCCTTATCTTTAGTAATTGTTGTTGTACCTTTAGTACCTTTTGTACTAATTGTTGTACCTTTAGTACCTTTTGTACTAGTTGTTATACCTTTAGTACCCTTAGTACTAGTTGTTGTACCTTTAGTACCTTTTGTACTAGTTGTTATACCTTAATATCTTTTGTACTACCAGTTGTTGTACCTTTAGTACCTTTCAGTACTAGTTGGTACTGCATGTAGACATTTTACCATCAGCACAACGAGTACATTGCCATTAATACAAGTACACTTTTAGCATTAATATTGCCAGTATGTGTTTGCAATTGGTACTACAAGTACATGCGTTTTTATCGTTATTCTCAATAGTACAAATGTTGTCTAATCAGGGCCCGTTGTTCAGAACTATTGTAGCTACAACTATTGTAAGGTCAACGCTTTCTATTGTGGCGGGCGCCCAGTTACAACTATTGTAGCGCTACAACTGTTCTGAGCAACAGGCCCCAGGACTACAAGTACATATTTTACCATTGGTACTACAAGAACATGTTTTATGGTTAACTACACAGATTTTTATAACTACTTTCCAAGTAATTAATTCACTGAAAATATATTCTCAGTCATTTACTTTTATACAGTGAGTTTATTTTATAAAATGTGGGACAAGTTTGCAGTAGTAAATTGGTACAGTAGACCTCGCATATACCGGCCTCGGATATAACGGACTTCTCATATAACGGACAAAAATAACCGGTCCCAATGAGTACGTTATATGCAAGGTCTACTGTATATATCGTCTTGTATTAAGAGTATGATGCTAGGTCTGCTATATTGTCTGAATGGGACTCTTTGTGTAAAGAAATACATGTCACATGTCACAAGCCTGATCCACGGGCTATAGTTTGGCATGAAATGCATTGACACCCCTATTTCATAGATTATCTCGGTAAATACTTCATGGAATGAAAAATAAGAAAATGAATATTATTATTTTTTTCATTCCATGAAGTATTTACCGAGATAATCTACAAAATCGGGGTGTCAATGCAAACTATAGTAGAAATTTCATGCTTGTTTATTACATTATTCAGGCAAGTACGTTGAGTGCCATCTCTAAAATACTAACATACATCCACTAATCTAACAGCCATGTCAAGAAGCACTATAGTTCAGCATGAAATGCATTGACACCCCTATTTCATAGATTATCTCGGTAAATACTTCATGGAATGAAAAACAAAAACAAATAATTTTCTTATTTCATTTGCCCTAACCAAAATTTAAAAAAATTAAAATATTGCACAAGTACGATGTAATACAAAATCTGTTTATATAACGTTCACCAAATATTTTGACTAAGTATTATTTTATGTAGAGGGACAACGTTAGAAAGAAGGAATGGATAAAAAGGCTTGATATGCACATGCTTACCGGGGTATGCTCTTCTTCACATAGCCGCACATGCGAATTCAGCCTATTTGGTGATCGTTGTATAAACAGATTTTTTATTACTGGTGCAATATTTTTAATTTGTAATGTTGGTATGGGCAAATGAAATAAGAAAATTAAGAAAATATTTACCAAGATAATCATGCTAAACTATATCCATTACCCCACTCCCTACTCTAACTTGCCCAACCTTCAGTTCACCAATAGGAGTTTAGTAGATATTTATGTGCTTGTTTTGTTCCATTAATTTGCTTCCATTAAACAACCATCACTAATCTACTCACAGAAATGTTTATGTGACTGGTAAGCGATGTATGTTGGTGGTGGGTGTCACGACGGTTTGGTCGTTTGTGGTGGATGTGTCTTTTCGGAAGTCCCCTCTGGTTACCTCCCTTGGCCCTTCCCTCAGACTTGTTTCAAATATTATGTTGCCTTCTTCCAATCACTTCCCTCTAACTTATTTTTTATTTTTTATTTTGTTGCTTTCTTCTATTCCTTTTTATCTTGTGTTGCTATTTAGATCCACTTTCGAGATTATTTCCCTCTTTTAGCAGCTTGTCAGTTTATGGCATGAGGAAACTTGTCGTGCTGGGTTTTGCAGTGAACTCTACGAGTACTGGCTGGTACTTATAAACCAAAGCAAGATAGATGTACTGTGAGAGAGTTCAGATTTCACATCATCGACACATGCAAAGATGAACTCCATTGGATACATAACCTGCCGATGTTCATGCTAGGCACAAGGCTACCAGATAGCAATAATCTACTGTAATGATAGACTGTTGGTATTCAGAGCCAAAGGGTACGAGTTCAGATCTCGTTCCAGAAGTTAAAATCCTGTCTCGTCAGTGTTCGCGAAAGTTACCATTCCAACGCAATCATGATGGAAAGTACCGTGGCAAGGCAGTTATCATTCTTGGTCCATCAGTACCAGCCGGTGCTCGCTCGCTAAATTCAGCACTATGGATGTTACAGGTTTCCTACTGCCACAAACTGACAAGTGGAGAGATTAATAAAAGAATATTGAAAGCAGCTCTATACTCACAATTAAAATATAATCAAAACATAAACAAAAACTGCAAAATCTACCACTGTGACGTGGAATCAATGTCCACGAACCTATAAGTTCAAGGGCCACAGCTCAGGAGGCTGTGACCGTCGGTTTGCCACCCATTCAATGGTACAATTTATGATGTATGATGTTGCATCGAAACATTCTTACGATCTTGGCCTAAGAATGTTTGTAACATTTTAATAGCCCTACTACACGCATCTTTAAGATTGTTGTATGATTGTAAGAACGTTTCGAGAATAGGCCCTCTGGTATGAAATAATTACTAAAATGCAAACATTTCTAAAAGTATTGTACGACTGGTAAAGAAAGCCTGCAGATGTAGTAAGTTCCCCGATGTTTGAGGTACTGGTGAGGTACAACTCCACTCGCTGGAGTCGTGGTTGCAGTCCCATGTCTGGTGGTCCTCAGTCTGGTCATCTCATGCCTGGTTTATTCTTCGTTTTGGTTGATGCTCGGTTGATATTTTGTTCACACCATCTGGATACTGGCTCGATTGATGATAATACATTGCGATGACTCTTTGAGAATGGTGTCTTAACATTGGCTGAGAAAAAAATCCTGATCTGTCCATCTACCATTATCATTCATCCATTCAGTATCGCATGATCGCGTGTTCCTTCCTTTGAAGTTTAGAAAGATCACGTCTAATACAAACACCTTTATGTTGTTAATTTTATGAGCTAGATATCCAATGAAAAATTACTAATGAATTTTCTGTTATCTTCTATTCCTAATTACCATTAGAAAAGGTCTGATAACAACATTATTTGGCATTCAGGCACCGTAGTAGACATGCTTGTCCATAGATGGATTTGTTGCAAATAAGTGAAAGATTCCTGCAGCGATGTTAAACTCCACAATCACTCACCATAGATGGATCTGTCTGTCCCTGTGCTGGTAGTAGGGCCAGTTGAAAGTCGCTATGACTCCATTCATGGAATTAAATGCATAGCAGTTGTAATCATGGTAATGGTATCTGTTGTTCCACACCAGAATGGGAATCAACAATATTACAATAGTTTGTCCAACTTTATTGTAAATTAAATGATAATTTTACAGATAAAATCTCATACAAAATAAATATAAGCAAAAACAGTAATATTTATGTGTACTCCGAAATACATTTCTAAGTCTGTTTTGTTTGGTTTCAGATAACCAAGGCTACCAACAAAACCAGAATTGGAGTAAGTACCTTTGTGTGATATTAGTGTGATCCTGTTTTAGCAATAATAACAAACTTCACAATTATTGTAATGCTACAGTACATATAAATGTTTTTAGATTATATGTTGTGAGTGAGTGAGTGAATATGGAGTTTAACGTCGTTGCGGGAATTCACCAATTTGCGACGATTATATGTTGTGTAATATACATTGTAAACGTCTGTACTGTAATTACTCTCATAATTTGAACCCTCTAATGGTTCAAACACCTACCGGTAAATTAATCTCCGTAAATAAATTAGTTCCTACCATAGAAATCTGCATATGAGCATTTTTTCTTACAAATTTTATACTTTAATTTCGATATCCCTAGTTATACAAACACTGATCATTTCCAATTTTGGTATTTTTCTAATTCAAACAGCTAAAAATTGTATATTATTTTCTTCTGTTCAAATTATTAGAGTAATGATGGTATGCTTATTTATTTATTTATTTATGAATTTCTCTTATTTATTTATGAATTTCTCTTTCAGATCGCAGAGATTGGGACAACCAAAACCAAGGCGGATGGAGTAAGTCCATTTGATATTTCTCTTTTATGCATATGAAGCATCTTATCAGTTTGTGTGATGTTGTAGCAATATTGAAACAAGATCTAAAGTTATGACTTGTACCATAGAGATCCTGAGAATATACCAGATTCAGTCTTTTCGCTCCTCTGAAGTACCGTATAGGTGTTTTAAATGCTAGAATGATCACTTGTGGTTTGTATACAATGCTCATGGAGTTGTTTATTATTGTGCATGTTGCTCATGTTTATAAAATGATATCATGTGGCAAGTGCAGTTTACCACAATAATGAATATTTGTAACGTGATTTTTGTATATTGTGTATATTGTAGTTTCAATGATTTGCTTGTATATATTTTTATGAATGCTTGTCTGATTTCAGATCGCCGAAACAGACAGGATCGACAGGACAACCGCCATGATAACCGCCATGATAACCGCCATGATAACCGCCACGATAACCGCTATGGTGACCGCCACGATAACCGCCACGGCGACCGCCATGATAACCGCCATGGCGACCGCCATGATAACCGCCATGGCGACCGCCATGGCGGACACGACAATCGGTATGACAATCGCCGGCAACAGAGGAACTACTAGTGGACTAATCATGTGCTATGTCATGCATTGGACATTAATTAAGTAAACAAGCATCTTCTCATCGTGGTCCTATTGTTAATTCTTGGAGCAGAGAGTTGCAAGTCTTTGCTGTGTAGAAAATGCTGACGGATTCTTCCAGTTGGCGCTCGATTTTCCAGACTAATCAAATAATGTTTAAATCTCTCTGTGATGTAGTACAGAGATGATATTATCTTCTAAGAATTCTGTAGATCAATGGGTGGAATTGTCTATAGTCTTCAGGAAAACCTTCTCCCTGCTGGATTATACACAGACACAGTTCTTTAGGGTATCTGTGGTTGCTGCCAGCATGGAGAGGGTTAAGAACTGGTGTGGAATTGTCATGTGTTGATAATATTTTCAGTAATCTGGTAATTGTAAAGCTTTGTATATTTCCTTTTATTTAGTGTAGTTATCACTGTAACAATGTTTCTCAGTGTCTTGGTAAAGGAGAAAAACTAAAAAAGCACAGCTGCAAAACAAATAAATAATTTAATCTTATTACATGCCTTTCGTTGTGTTTACTGACTCATTAATGGGACGACTACTATGGCCCATATTATCGAACGTGGTCTGGACCAGGTGCCCGTTGCACGACACTCTTGTAGTGCTACAATAGTTGTAACTGGGCTCCCGCCATATTAGAAAGCGTTGACGTTACAATAGTTGTAGCCTACAAGAGCGTCGTGCAACGGCCACCAGGTTTAGCTCTAAAACACGAGTTTAAACTTAAACGGTATTATGGAAAGCAATTTACTGGAAACTGAGTCTGGACTTGGTTTGGTATGCCTGTTTTCTATAATATAGTTTTTGCTAAACCAAGAGTGAGTTCCCGTAAACCAAAAGTCAGTTCCCGTAAACCAAGACTAACCTTAATCCAGGTCTACACTAAACCGCTTTCGATAATATGGGCCTAGGAGTTCTCTAATAGTCCTGTGCATATCATGGCCCACGGATTGCAACTTGGCATGATCAGGCCATTTGGCTTAGCTGAGGAAAAACTTCTGAATAGTTTCAGCCTCAAACTGAGGCAAGTGCATCTCTTCAGCCAACGGAATAGCAAATTGTGACTGCTTGTATCTGGAATACGGAAGCTTGGGTTGCATACAATATGATGTTCCTGAGGGAGCATCCTCGAAACCCCAGGCCATTATGACTACACTAACCTCCATCAAATACCCTGGGATCTCTGCCTATATAGAACTCTGTTTTAGCTGAGGAAAGTTCACTAGTGATTAGACACGAGAGTGTTGCTGGGGGTTATGTGTGCTCTAAAAATGTCGACCAATCCGAGTATCCTGAGATAGGCGGAGATAACTCTGAATCGTCATTATGAAGATAAAAGAGCTTGGATTGGTCGATATTTTTAGAGCACACATCTCGGGTGTCTAGTCACCAATGGACTCTGATGGTATGCATATATTCATCGTGACCTTTCCTCAGCCAAAACAGAGTTCTATATAGGCAGTGATCCCAGGGTATTTGACTGAGGTTAGTGTAGTCATAATGGCCTGTGTTTTTGAGGATGCTGAGGCAGTCGAGAAGGAAGGAATGAGCACTGAGCCGTTGTTGACCAATGAATTGATGGGGATTTTGACTATAGAAGCTACACAAATGTACTCATTGCTATTATTAGTGAATGGAACATGACTTCAAAGTGATAGTAGACTTGTATTGAGCACAATCTGCATCCTGTGCTTGATGAATGGCCACAAAATTACATGTCGGTATACTGGAAGAACTTCGGATACAGACGGGTTCAGTGGCGTAATGGTTCGAGGGTTGGCCTGAAGTGTGGAAGATAGCAGTGCAAGCTCCGGTCACTTCATACGTTAAAATATGGTACTTGTTGTTCCCCTGCTTGGCGCTCAACATTAAACGGATAAAGTAAGAACAATACTGGTCGGCTCGGAATCAGTATTGTTTCAGAGTGGGCTATCCATGATCTATATGCATTGCAGCAATATACTCCCAAGCGAGCTAGCACTAAAACAACTGGCAGAAATCTAGCTGCAGAACTGTTGCTATAAGATGCCCCGTTTACTATTTTGCTATATATTCTGGCACCCTATAAGCTATAGGGTGCCAGAATATAGAGTAAAATAGTAAACGGGGCATCTTATAGCTACAGTTCTGCAGCTAGCAGAAATCCAGCTAGACTAGTATAAGCAGTACATATGCATGCAAGCCAGGATGTGAGTGAAACAATCTTGAAAGTGGCTCTAAAACCCGATTCTCCTTTTTGATTTTAAGAAGTATCTAGGATAAAATGTATCTTGATGGGTATAAAAATGTGTCTTGATAAGTATAAAACGTATCTAGAAGTACATTGAGAAGGATATGCTGGAGAGCGGCGAATGTTTGTGTCTACTAGGCTGGATTTCCACAAGGCTATTTTGGGTAAGTGCAAGTATATCCCACCCGACACTTTAAACTGACTCCGAGCCAACCAGCCGTTGTCGCTTACTTCCCTTTAATGCTGAACGCCAAGCAGGGGGACGACAACTAATCTTTTAACGTATTTTGGTATGCCGCGGTCATGGTTTTACGCATCGACCTTGCGCACTCCGGGCGGGCGCTCTAAGCTTTAAATCACGGATATACCGTGAGTATAACGTGTGTTGAGAAGTATTAAATGCATCGAGATGCACACACATTATCAAGTTTTAACTGTAGGCTACTATTTACATATTCTACGAAGTTGACGCATTCTGTTGAGTATCCACAGGAGACATTCAAGTCATTAAAATGAGGAATGCTCCGTTACATTCAACATTCACTAGACTCGTATGCAAATGTTTCACTATAATGATCTGTATTTCTTCTTCTCATCATCATTTATTGGCCGTCATTATATGAAAGGCAATACTGTATAACAATAAATACAAACTCGACTGATGTACTTAAATTTAATTCAATGTTTATCACAAAACACGGCTTGCCGTAATTCCAGTCCAACTACAAGATAGCATTACGTGGGTTCACATTTAGCTTTTAACCATTGAACTTAAAATATTTACACTATCATACATATATACATAGTCATTTCGAGGTATATACACTTCAGTAACAATTTACAAATCATTTTGACCAACGGAGGTCGCACAAATAACAAGACAATAAATGCAAACATTTAGAACATCTGAATGAGAGCACAATATTAATGAAAGCACCTTAACAGCTGGTTTAATCTGGAAACGTCTCATGCATTGCTCACTCTTCCTGTCACACACTCATTCAGCATACTATGGCCTCATCAACAGTGATCAAGACCCCGAAGTCTGCCCAGAAGCAGGAGTTTGAACTCTCAAGTCTCTCAAGTCTTGAACCAGTCAGCAAATTATCTCCGTTGATTGGCTGAGAGCGTGCGTGCCTGTCATGTGACTTCCGGCGCACCAATCCCAGTCTCTCAGAATCCAGCCAATCGCACGATCTGTGACATGCGACTTTATGACGTAACAATATTGCACAGCACCCTGTGATAGCGCTACTTGTAAGGAATAATATCTACAATCATTGAAGTCAGGTAAAGATTAAATCTCGCTCAGTTCTTCCTCAACGGTATGCAAGTATTCGGCATTTCTTCTCTCTCTTTCTCTCTCTCTCATTCTTTGGATGTTCTAGAATGCAGGTGTGCTTAACGTCCTTTTAACCACGGCTGGTCCCCGTGCTCGTAACTGAGGTAACAGATTGGGCAGAGGACACTATAACTCTGGAAAATAAGAATACAATCGTATAAGCAAAACAGACAACCATCGTATTACAGTATTGAAAAGAGCAAACATGGTGTTGGAGGGACAAGGCATTAAAGTATGAATCATGATGCATTTACTTCACTGTATTTATGATATAGATCTAACCCAAATGTCCTCTAAAACCCAAGTCAAGTACCACCGTTAACGTAGTGAATGAACTATCAGAGAGTCTGTGTATTGATGATACCCTGTCGTTAGAAGAGAATACTTTGACCCCCGATGCCCAGGTCTTGGTGCTACGAGCATGCATTACCACAGTCGTGTGCTTTATTAATGGACTATTGATTTATTGATTGATTTATTGATTGATTTATTTATTCACGTATCTTACCGTCACAGAGGATGTCGAGTAGTCTTCCCTTGAGGGACTTGAGTTCGTCGTAGTTGGCCACCTGGAAGAAGTGCTGCTGTGAAGGCGAGTCGCACATCATCCTCATCTCTTTCTGCGGCGTCCCGTTCCCCACCGCCACCACGTACACTTCCACGCCCCTCACCCTGGCGTGCCGCGCCTCCCTCAGCGCCTTCAGCGGCTGCTCCAGGTTATCGTCGACTATCAACACCGCCACCTTCTTGGCGTCGTACCTCCCGCCTTTCCTCTTGTTGAAAGACGACCTCCTCATGTCCTTGAGGAGACGAGAAAAGTCCGTCCCCTTCATCTCGGAGAGTGCCGTCACCAGGGACTTCTTGCTGGAGTGGGCGTTCAGAGAGAAACCTTCCGTTGGAGTCTGGCATTCCGCTGACATCAGGCCGATCTGGACTTTGTCTTCGTCCACCTCCACGGAACTGGCGATGGATTTGATGAACTCCAGAGACTTCTTTGTATTGGTTCTCCCGGCGTTGACACTGTCCAGTACGAACATCAGGTCTGCTTCTTGTCTGAAGCCGCATGCTGGAATAGTGAGGACATTGTACAATTTCGACATAGGTCCGTAGAAGATGAAGTCTTTACTTATGTGTATTTGAATAGGAACAATGTGAATGAAACGGAAGTAGGGATCTAATCAAACTCACTTTCTGGAACGATGAGGACAAGAGGTACAATTTCGACATAGGTCCGTAGAAGATGAAGTCTTTACTTATGTGTATTTAAATAGAAACATTGTGAATCCAACGGAATTAAGGATCTAATCAAACTCACTTGCTGGAACGGTGAAGGCATGGTACAATTTTGACATAGTTCCATGATAGAAGATTGAAGATGTTACGTGTAGGTATTTAAATGGGAACAATAATTATTGCAATGTGAATCAAACGGAAGTAATCAAACTTCAAGAATACTCACGCTGGTCTGCTACCGGAAGCATGGATGGCTGAACTGAAAGTGAAAGTAATATTACGTAATGAGATGTATACATCAACATGTATAACATCATTGATTCATTACAAGATATCGCCTTAATACGTAAAAGTAACTTAACTTATTGTATTAAATTTAACCTAACTCTGTGGTACAAAACATCGTCGTCTATGAGTGAAATATTCCCTCCGCGACGTTAAACATTAATTCAACCAAGTGTAGCTCGGGGGTCTACTCTTAGCTGAGGAAGATAAGAGCCGGTTTACGTAAGGCATTTACGTTTGTCTTTTAAATGTTTTTGTATCACAACCTCACCTGATGGCAATACATCT
>JAUTBV010088862.1:23972-37078 GCA_032361325.1 Lepetodrilus fucensis | reverse complement strand
TTATTGGCTGTGTTGTGTGTTTTGTCTGTGGTGAGATAGAGATAGAGAGAGAGAGAGAGAGAGAGAGAGAGAGAGAGAGAGAGAGAGAGAGAGAGAGAGAGCAAGAGCTAGAGAGAGAGCAAGAGAGAAAAAGAGAGCTAGAGAGTGAGAGCTAGAGAGAGATAGAAAGAGAGAGAGAAAGAGAGCTAGAGAGAGATAGAGCTAGAGAGAGAGCAAGAGAGAGAAAGAGAGCTAGAGTGAGAGCTAGAGAGAGAGAGATAGAGCTAGAGAAAGAGAGAAAGAGCTAGAGAGAAAGCTAGGGAGAGAGAGAAAAAGAGAGATAGAGAGAGAGGGGGAGAGAGAATGATTATGTCGCTGTGGGAATCTTTCACCCATTTGTGATAGAGAAAAGGAAAGAAAAAAAAAGAAGATAAAAATGTAGAGGTAAAAGAGGGAGGAGAAAGAAAGTGAGAGCTAGCAATAGAGAATTACCTAGGTGAAAACTATTATGTAAACTTCCCAGCCGTAGTGAATTTCCCTAGAGGCGGTACAGCCAGTACTTACTTAAAGTGAGTATCACAACATGATCATTAAATTTTCATTTACAAATGAAACAGAATGACTGATGGTGCACAACCTTGGCTACCACACCCACTAATAGCATAAGACAAATTCAAACATTTCACCTCTTAGTAATCACAGAAATGAAAGCTGTTGAATAAATACTCAAAATTCTTAAATGTGACCAAAATGGATGGATAAAACTCTTTTCTAATGTCGATAAATTCGATAACGTATTTACTGTAATTGCACATGATTATAGAAAGCATGTCAAGGAACGTGATCATAGAGAAATATTTGAAGGGTTTCCTTCAGCATAATTATATTTCCTTTGCTGTTGATCATTAATGGATCATACTCAGAGATCACAGACAAACGGACCTGGTCAAGATGGACCACAGATGGCCAGTATGGACACTAACAAGTCCAGTGTGTGTGTGTGTGTGTGTGTGTGTGTGTAATTTCAGTATAGGATGTAGTGTTCATATGGAGTCTTCAGTATAGGATGTAGTGTTCATAACTAACACTTAATGCTATTGCTTCCATGAAAGATATCCAATAGTCTGCAATTACCATTTGACAGTAAAATGTCCAATTTATGGATTATCATATCATATTTACATAATTGGTTGAATGCATAATTATCGGAGAGAAATAGAGGAAAAAAGGGGGGGGGGAAGAGAGAGAGAGAGAGAGAGAGAGAGAGAGAAGAGAGAGAAGGGAGAGAAAGATGGAGAAAGAGAGAAAGAGAGAAAGAGAAAGGGAAAGAGGGAAAGAGAGAACAAGAGTGGAAGGAATGAGGGGAGAGAAGAACTATACATTGAAAGAGTATATAGAAGATGAAAGAAAAATAGATAGGTGAAGCAAGAGAAAATGAAAGAGAGAGGAAGAAAGAGATGGATGTATGATAGAGAGATGCATGAAAAAGATAGAGATAGATAATTAGAGAGAGAAAGCGTGAGCGAGAGAGAACAACAAACTCCAGATGAAATAACTGACAACCGACTGATTATTTGCTGGCTTGAATGGTAGGAGGTGACCTACTAATTCAGTTGATCATTGCAAGTAGCTGTTGGCACATTGTCATTGCAAGTAGCTGTTGGCACAATGTCGGAACAGAAGACAAGGGAGAAGAAAAAAAATTCTAGTTAAAAGCTTTCCTCCTAATTTGGTTTCATTCTCAGGTCTTAGATTGAAGCCTAACACAATCAGACACTGTGACAGTGAATCCTCACACAGACACACACGCTCACCTCACACAGACACACACGCTCACTCTCCAGCTCTGCAGTTCTAGTGGCTATACCCTAGTAAGGCTTCTGTCTTTTCTGACCGTTAGACTAACTGGTATTAAACTCACCATTGGAATTGCATGTCAAATCTGCTGAATGGCATGTAGGAAGGCTTTACTACTAGCCCCAGTCTCGTGTATAGTCATGAATTTCGAAAACATTTCCCTTGCATATTGCTAAAACTCCAGATTAATAATGAATACATAAAATCTATAGTCTGTTTTTAGTGGTACTGCATAAATGTTGAAAGGATATTGAGAAAACTAGCAATACGTGACAACAGGTAAAATTCCATAATTTTATCAAATTTCATATTATACTCAAACAATCTAAGCATTTTCAAATATATATCAAAGTTGATGATAAAAAACATCATTGATCCTTTAAAAAAAAAAATAACCTTGTTAGACACTTCACATCAGCTTCCAAATTGTTCTCATGGAAAACCAAACATTTGGAATAGACATCTAAAAACTGACTATAAAAAACAAAATCAACTTCAGAGTGAAAAACCCCCAGGTCTTCAGATACTCAATATCAGTTTCCCTAATTATTCTTATGGAGAAGCTATCACAATTTGATTGCACTGCTAAATGTTCTATTAAAGACAACTTAACGCCTCGCTTTGAATGGCTGTTCATAAAAAAACGGCCAAGGCCTATCTAGCTGGAACTAATAAGAGAGCATCCCAGGTATACCTTCTCCTACCACAAACCTTGTTTATTGCCTTCATAAACTATACATGTTATCACAGCCAGGCTGGAGGCCATAGGTCGGATGAGGAAACAGATGCTAGGACTATGAAGAAACAAGTACCTTCATCTTCCTCTCTCTCTACCTTCTTCCCTACTTCCTCTCTTTTCACTTTCTTTTTTCCTCCCTCACTTTTTCCTCTATACCTCCTATTGCTATATCTTTATCCCATTTCTCTATCTATCTTCCTCCCATTGCTCTTTCTCCCAATACATTTCTCTCTCTCTCTCTTTTTCTCTCTCTCTCTCTCTCCAGCCATAACCGAGTTCACAACAATAAACTGGCAACTGAAGCACATATCTACAAGGATGTCTCTCTCTCTCTCTCTCTCGCTCTCTCTCACTCTTTCTCTCTCTCCAGCCATAACCCAGTTCACAACAATAACTGGCAACTGAAGCACATATCTACAAGGATGTATCTCTCCCATTGATATTTCTCTCTCTCTCTCTCTCTCTTGCTCTCTTTCTCTCTCTCTCTCCAGCCATAACCCAGTTCACAACAATAAACTGGCAACTGAAGCACATAATTATCTACAAGGATGTATCTCTCCCATTGATATTTCTTTCTCTCTCTCTCTCCTCTCTCTCTCTCCCTTTCTCTCTCTCACACACACACACACAGCATGTACAGCTTCCAAATGATGTAACAAATGTTGAAGTAATGCAATCTGTAGATTGATGACCAATTAAGATGCTGGGTGTAGACTTCCTGAACCACAGTCACAAAGTATGAAGTATAATTCCCATGAAATTAAAAATAAAAATACAATAAAAATACTTGACTCTTTCCATGCTGAAAGCAACTGGAGATGCCATAAAGAGCAGTGCCAATGCCTAATCCATCAGGGAGAGGGTTAAACATGTGTAATTAAGTATAACTGGCAAGTCAGAGAGTTAACCTTTCTGTCGCCTTCTGTATTATTTTAGTACATATAGCTTTCTACAACATTCTTGTTTGTCAGTAGCATAATTTTACATTATGCTACTGAATAAAAAAGGCCATCAAACTAAAAATATTTCAAGGCATACATTAGTCTTTCATTTAGACATGACCTTATCCCTGAACAATATTAACTCAGTTATTGTAAAAAGAAATCCATTCAAAGAGAACTGAATATTGCCAAAGAGAAAAAGTTGAATAATGCATTTCGATGACAAAACTAAAATGCCTGGCTCATCTCAACTATTTGTTTGAAAAAGAACAAGAAAACAGCAGGGACTTTTGGTATGGAAATGAACCAATTTGAAACCCCCCACAACAATAGCACAACATTACCTGTAGCTGAATGTGGGATTCTTAGTATTGATTCCATTATTCAACACAGGAAACCCAGAGAATCTAAGGGCAAATTGTGTGCCAACTTCTAAAAAAATATAAAAAATCATCTTTCTACTTCGGAGATTTGATTATTTCGCTCCCAAAATCACCCTTCCTGAATTCTTATTTCACTTTCTGTTAAGATTCCACCTGTCCATTTCATGATTTGCCCAGGAACCCTTGAACAATGTAAATGCTTCCACACAAAGTATATATTTAAAAAAAAGTAACTTATTTAAAGCAACAAGAGAATGCTTGAGGTGAAGAACATATCGCAGAAATTCATGTCTCAACATTTCAAGGTCCTGAATCAACAATTATACGATGTCTTTCATCTAGACAAAAAATCCTGAGACATAATCAAACATCAGTTTTCATCAAAGAACAGTAATTGTCAAACAAATATATTTTTTTCTGTTATGATCTTAAAAATAAATGTCAGCATGCAATTGGACATGGATTTTCCACCAAGTAACTTGAACTTTAAAAAGAAACATAAAAACAAGAAGTTTCAAAAACTTTAAATTTCAGTTGAATCTGACCGACACACTTTCTGATGAAAAGCAGTCTCCGTCTGCTCGTCTTCGACAGCAGTGGCCTTCTACTTCGGAAATTAGCTTTCGCAAAATGAAGCTTTCCAATTGACAATTTATGAGCTGAAGCTTCCACAAGACTGGCTAGACAGGTGCTGATGGATATAACAAAAGTTAGGAATGGCAGAGTAAATGCCACACACTTCACAACTGACCAGCGAAGATTTGCTCATCACTACGGGCTGGCATCTGCACCGGAACACCTTTTACACTCATACAGCCAATACCAAGAGTTTAACAATACCATCCAAAATATTACCATCATAAATATAAATATAAACTTGACAATGTAGCTTTAGGTCCAAAAATTCCCATATTTCGACCAGAATTTGAGTAAAATTGAGTACAATTTTGAATGACTATTGACGAGAATACACTCTGTTCAATGATCTCTTAACCTTTACAATGACGGAGGCTAGCAGTGGGATGTCTATGAGGGCAGGATTGTGATTAGTTCACCAGACAGAGGGTTAAAAAGACCCAGCAATAGGATGGGGAATAATAACCTGGAACCACTCCAAGGTACACACACTGTAGGAGAACGATTCTCTGTGTATTTTCTATAGGCACGAGATATACTTCTGTGTATTTTCTATATTCATCAAATGCATTTTCTGTATATTTTCTATATTCATCAAATTTTCATCAGATTTTCTATAGTCATCAAATGCAGTTCTGCGATGAAACCATCAGTTATCTGTAAACAAGGTAACTGTCACAAACCAAAGGGAGAAGGGAAAAAACCAATGACGAGCATGGTGGCCTCAAGTATCTGTAGGTGCCAGATGGCAATAAGATGATGGATCAGAACGTTAACTATATCTACGCAAACTGTCTTGCTTATGAAGGGCCCAGATTGCTCTACTCGGATGAATCTTTGAAATTCTCAATACCAATAACCAACCTACATAAAACATTTTTTATTATAATGATAGTGATTTTTCATGAATATTACTAATGCAGAATATTACCAAGATAAAACATAAAATAAAAATAGATGTTAAAAGTATTAATTGATTTGGTGCACAACGTCGATACAGGGGAGAAAAAAAAATTGGAAATATAAATATTAGATCTGACTTTTTATCTTTCCCAATCATTATTTTACGTCTAGCTGTACGACAAATCAATATTTAACTGAACACAAATCTAGTGCGTTGCAATGGAAGATGTAGATATCTCTTCACAACAGGAAGAACTTCCACACCAAAGCCACAGAGTAAAAAACCCAAGCCGACACCTGGTTGCAACACGAGACACCGGTACCACAGACCCACAATTCAGGACAAACAAACAGGATCTATCCACTCTTCTTAATCAACCCAACACAAATAACACCAACAAAACAGTCAGACTTCATGGGCAAATAATAGCTTCCTTATACTGACGAATGTGGCATTTACAGTACTTCGTGCCACCGTGCCACCGCCGATCACCTCCAGCCAGGGCCCGAACCACCGTCTGTGACAGCTCGTATAAAGTAGGCAGCAAGAGTGAGTACGTTCTTGGTCTCGTAACTGCCGTTGCATTCCTCCGTGGCTAAAGTAGCCCCGTGTCCAGAGCCATTGCAGGAGTCAAGACAGAAGAAGAAATGTCATGGATAATGCAACAGTGGCTCCTTTGGCTTGTCCAATACATCAACCTCTGCCACGGCTTGGCTTGTAATGAGAAGTGGAATCTATTTAACTGCTCATGGCACGGAGGAGAAGACCACTGAGGCATTACCACTCTTGCTTCAGTGAACTCGCATAAGATCGAAGGTCCCACTAATGCCCAAGACATGATCGTCCTCGTAATACGTAACCCATTTTCGCTGGCTGAAGTCAAGAATGAATAAAGTTTTCTCATTTTCAGTGATTCTAGTATTACTTCCATGTTATGTCGGTTAACAGAATATCCTATACTTATTTGTAAAATACAAATTGGGGACTATATTCCTCGCCGATCGATGAAGACTCGACGATTTATTGACATCATAAAATGTATATACAACACGGCCATTCCTAACCACTTTTCAGATACATGCAAGGCATTAATATTCAGCAGCAACTGACAAAACATCGGCTGCGAACCCGACATAAAACAATGACTCGACCATTCATTATTGTCATGAAATGTATACATATGACATTGCAATAACACTGTCCAGATATATACACAAGAAATGAATATTCAGCAGCGACTGACAAAATATTGGCTGCCAAATGGACGTAACACAACATATCGCTCAGACAGACCCAATTGTACCAAGATGGATTATACCCCATTATCAATTACCAGCACAAACATGGCTCCTTGGAGACCAAATAGCTATGGACTGACCGTCCCTTGGCTGGGAAATGGAACCTACGTATCTGAGCGTGTAATTTGACGTCCCACGTGTAATTTGTCGTCTCACGTCCCTGATCTATACCGCTACTATTGGACGCTCTCCATGCTGGTGTCTGGATAAAAATTGGATTCTTCCTCAGACTGGACTGTATAGTACAGTTATGCATGCAATGTCATGTTGCAAATGGTTTTCAGGGCATCAATGGAAAGAAGTATTTTGGGGAGAAGGATAAAGGCCAATGGTACTGTCTTGGAAAAGGTATGGTTAAAGTGCCAGTGGTGCCAACTATGAAAGTACAATGGTGCCAACTATGTAATATAAATGATACCAACTATGAAAGAAATATGATACAAATTACTAGTACGCAAGACGAATGTATTACCAATGGAAAACTAATGGTTCCAACTATGAAATACCAATTATGCCAACAATCAAAGACCAATAGCATAATCTATGTAAAGCCAATGCTACCAACTATGGAGGACCAATGGTTCCATCGAAGACTCATAGCATAAACTATGGAAAACCAATAATGCCAACTATGGAACATCAATGGCACCAACCATGGAAGACCAATGGTACCAATAATATGAAATAATCCCTTCAGTAATAATAGCAAATCGTCCCTCCAATCTATGGAAAACCAACATGACCAAACCTGGAAGACCAACCAATGGTGCCAGCTTTTGTAGACCGATGCTATCAGCCATTGAATACCAATGAAAATGGCATCATTATCGCCTCCCTTTGAAGTCGTACTCAAAACGAGTACCTGCACACACATTGAGAAGTTCCTCGTTATCAGAAGTTTTCCTAATGACTTATTGCTGTACATTTTGATATCTTGCAACAATCTACGCACCTGGCCCCCCGACACAATTCCTCACATACGCATAATGTTTTTAATGATAAAGCCAACATTTACATACCTTCTGAACATGCATCACGTCAATCGCTTGATTGAGCCGATGTATTTTCATGCCTACCTATCTTAGGAAACAGGTTTATATACTTGTCTTGGGTTACATAAACACACTTCTTAATGTACTTTCCAACCTTTACATGTCAATTTACGAGCTGAGTGGATCCTTTAGATTTATCAGCAGTTATTCCCTGTGTATGTTAACCAAGATTAATACCAGAAATGGGGGCCTGATATAGTTGAAGAGGTATTTTTACTAAGGAGGATGGCTTTATGACATTCCCAATGCACTAACGCACCTGGGAGATGTCGCTCGACATATGACCTGAATATTATGAGTTATATGTGATTAAACGTTGATGCAGCGTGGCACATACTCAGATATGACTTGTGTACATTAATGCCTTGAAAACCATCATTGCCAAAACTACTTTTCTTCATTTAAAAAAAGTGTATTTCTCATTTTTTTTAAGATTAAAAAAAGTCCTCAGGACCTTTGAAATTGGGTATTTACAAGCTTAGAATTTAAATCAGTGCAATGATTATTCAATTATTTCAAAGGGTGATATTACACACAAAAAAATGAAAGAAATCCTGAGGTTGTCGAAAATACAAATTGATTTTCCGAAATTAAGAATAAATTGATAATCTTTGGTATTGTTAAAGGTCAAATGACTAGTCATGTGAATACTATCATATAGGCCTTAGTCGGTTAGGCTTTAGTCTGACTAAGCCTGAGAGTAATCAAGGAATAATATAAAATTTATAATATAACACATGTACAACGAATAGAATATTAGAAATAAATGTATCTAGCATTCAAAGTTAACGGCCATTCAAACGAAACCATTTGAGTTGTAGAACCACTTTCAAGATTATTTAATTAATATCGCTGCTTTCCATTTTCCAAATTTGATATTTCTAGTGTTGTTTTATTAATTTCCCACTGATAACTGAAAATAATATCTCCATGGCTGGTTACCATCCGGACTTTCGAATACTTGAAAAGGAAACAAAAATCAAATTTGTTCCAAATCTAAACTTCACGAATAATTTCACGCACAGATAACTCTGTTCTTTGTGCTCTGGCAGCAGCCAGGAGATAATGACACGCTTTAGTGACACAGTGTCAACAATTCCACAAAACCGATACAATTTATCCTGAAGTAATCACCCATCCCACAGCAGTGCTTCAATGGACCTACATTGTAAATATTCTGGTGCGATCACGGCATGCTTTGTCGTCCACGTAAAGTGAAATGTAAGACTGTAAAGTGAAATGTAAGACCGTGAAGTAAAACGTAGGCATATAAAGTCAAATTCAAGCCTGTAAAGTGCGCTGCACAGCTTCCATCAGCTGCCGTCTCACCTGTCGTCATACCCGGGATCTCTTGAATAATACGCGTAAATCTGCGGGGGTGCTACATCTGCTTAAGCCACGTCCCACCCAGACGCAGCGAATGCATCTGACTACCGCCACAGCCTCTGCTTTGATAAACACCTGCAGGTGATTTTTATTCCCCCGAACATGACGTTATTTGATATTTGGTGACTGTAACCAGACACTTATCTAAAGGCCAAAAATTGATTTTAAAATAATTTAAACTTTAAAAAGTTCCCAAGTTATTTTAATCTGAAATCAATTGTTGTCTAGGCTGTGCTGAAAGATGTATTAGTTCTTTATCCAGTGATAAAGCTAAATGTGGATGTTTTAAATATGATGATAAATGTAGACGTATAAAGTTCATTGTTCATGACAATCAAATTTTCTGAGAATAAAATATCAAAATAGTGTATACAAGCTAGAAAAAAAGGATGCTTTAACATCACCAAAATAAACATCTTATGCTTGTTATCATAATAATCCTTACTTTTAGAATCAACATTATCAACATCATCACATCTACATCAATATCATCACCATTACCACTATCACCACCTGCATCATCATCACAATACACATTGATGTGAATGTCATCTACATTTAGATCAAATTCAATGCCATCATCATCATCATCATCATCGTCATCATAATCAACAGGAATGTCATCATTTAACTACATCATACATTCAGCACCACCAATACCACCATCATCATCATCATCATCATCAGTACCATCAATATGAACATCACCACCATCATCACCCACACCAGCACCACATCCACATCAGCACCACCAAACACGTTGACTCACCTGGTGACCGGTGGCTTGGTACGACGGAGAGAGGTGTCCATGGTGGTTCGCCTCCAGGACCACGTCTGTAAGGAGAAAGAGGACCAGGCTACAGACACACGGACAGACGACAAGCAAACTAACACATCAACATCTCCTCACACACATTGGCTGGAGGTAGGATCCACTAGTCCCAGTCTATATAAATCACCACGCCGTGCTGGTGTCTGTCGGTGGTCGCTGGTGTCTGTCGGTGGTCGGGGTATGTCCTTGGTGCCAGCTACAGACACCGAGTTCTAACTCCACTTTCTATCTGTGCAGTGGGTCTATGTTAATTGTGCAGTACTGTAAGCCTAGTGAATGTGATGTCTCTCACTCTCTTTCTCTTGTGTCGCTCTCCCGCCTGAGCAACACTTGGTAGCCGGCCAATGTTGTGAACCCCAAGGTGGGCTCCTGTGCTATAGTCTGTATCAAAATAATCAGATCCAATAATCAAACATCACTGGTCATGTTACTCAACAAACATATCAGTTTGCGCGGTAATTGCTCACTAACTGCCATTCACAGCAAGATACGGGCTTGTAATATTGGATTAACGACTTGGTGTTTTTTGGTGCGATTATTTTTTCAGGGGAGTTTTTTTGGTTTTGGTTTAGAATCCTGTGTAATATTGATCTGAAAATATGTGTGTTTTCTGGGAATAACTCTACCTACTCTAGGCTACCCCTACAGACTTTTACCTAGGGTATGCGGTGTGGATTGCAAGGTTGGATAGGATGCCGATTTGGGTAGCAATATGGGTATTATATCTAAACTAAGAAAAATATATACTTAAACTGTTATGTTCCTGTTGTTGGCAAGGTTGACAGATAAGCGCCTGATAATGAAACAAGTCCAGGGCACTGATGAATAGGCACAAAAAAAAACTATATATATCCTTCACCGACCCAAATAATCTGTTTGTAGGGTCCTGGCGATAACAAATGTCTTTCCACTGAAAAACATCTAAGCACTGTACTTCTTTCAGGTAGCAAAATACCTGACACCTATCGAAGGCGCTACTGCATTGAAGGCCAAGGATGGTTCATATGCAAGCGCACATCCACGCCGATACATGGTAAAATCAAACAGTTTCTATTGCAAACATAACCCTGGGTATGGCCCATTCATCTCCATACAGCACATGCTGGTATCCATCAGCCAGGGAATTCATGTTGGCTGCATACAGCAATAGTAGTGGACAAAGATAACACCCTTGCTGAATGGTCTATATGTACATTGCATATAAACGCCATACCGTCAGGCTACTTCAAAGCTTTATGTATCTGTCTGCTGTCTACTCTCTAGTGTACTATAGTAAACAAGCACATAAAATTATGAAATTATACCTTTTCTTATTTAAAAACTTTTAAAATTATTTAAAGATTTTAAAATTATTTCGTTGAGATGAAACATACCACATGCAGTACTGAATTTTATAAAAGTGACTCAAACACAAAATTCATATTGAATAAACCTATATGATATGCAATAAACCTAACTTAATAATCCTACACCACATATATCTACATAATGTCTCAATGTTTTGTCGGTGAAATACTGACATCATCAGAATTAAGGAAAATGTTTGAAGCTTGTGCCTTGTGAATATTTTTAACCAATGTATGATGTTGGTATTCAAATTTAGGCCAAGCTACTGTATAGCTTACCTAGGATTAATTACCATTATCTAATGATGAGCATGCTAAAAGCTATGATATAACTTAATAGTACTGGTTTACCAGCTGACATCAACAGTGTATGTTTCACTATAGGATGTAGGTGTGTGTATGTAAGTTGTTTGGACAATAACCTCCAACATGACACTGCTTCAAGTGACCTAGTACAGATAAATGTCCACATTAAACACTACTGGCTGTTTATTACTGAGAAAAGAAGTAGGACAGGAGACCATATAAAGTTTATAGAAGTAGGTTATGAAAATAATAAGGAGCTGTCGCTGGCAGGATAATTATGGATTCTGTTTTTCTTAAGATTAAAGGTGTATTCTTTTTAATATATTTCTTTCTGCAAATATTTTTACATACAGTCATGTGCTAGAATCTAGTCAATGAAAGCAATCATGAGGGGGAAAAAAAGAAAAGTTATTTCTTGTTCTTCAAGTCATTTTGTACATGATATTAAAAAGGTTATTTTTTGTTTTTCTAAGCAAGTTTGTGCATAGTCAATGAAAGAAAATTGAATGATAGAAAAATATAAATTAATGTGAGAAAATCCCTACATCTTTCCTGAATGACATCTACGAAATCAGAGGAAATTTAGAATACATTCCATTCCTAGGAATGAAACCCAATCAAAACAGAATCGCACATTTTCCACCACAAACAACTTCTCCTCAGTATATCATCGCTTTTAGATTTCCAAAAACGCTTGACGATGGTTAAATAATAGATTGCACGTTCCGGAGTCCCCGCATGCACTGTAGGCGGCCAAAACCTCAAAGACTCCTGATCATTTGCAGGATGTTTACGTCCACCCAAGCAAAGGGAGATTGGTTAGATGGTACCGTATTAGCAAACGTTCGTCCATTATTTTAAATATTATGCAGCCCTTGTGAATACCAGCTTTTGAGAGAACGCCACCTGGGGAGAACTGTGCATGGCTAAAATGGTCAATACTTATGGCATCAAGTTCTGAGCGGAATCTCTGGAGATAACGGTAGGGGCAGTCAATTATGGAGAAGAGCGCTTCCATAGTTGCCTGAATGCAAAAGTGATAAAGACGAAAATGGTGTACTATTAACGTCCCATTTGGCTGAAATTGTCCAAGTGTCTCTAAAACGGGTGTCAATCAATGCGTGTTAGTTTTACTGGAAATTTATTCGGATCATTCTTCATGCAGGAAGTGTATACATCCAAAGGTTAATGTTTAGCATGGAAATATCTGGTATTTGGTATTGTTAAAATGGCAAGAAAAATTATTAATTGATGTTAAACATTGTGAAAGATTACACAGTATATGCCAACAGCAACCCACCATGGCCCAGAGTTACAAATCCGCATTTTTAACCAAATGACTCCTAAAATACATAAATTGTAAGAGTGAGTGAGTGAGAGAGAGTGAGAGAGAGAGAGAGAGAGAGAGAGAGAGAGAGAGAGAGAGTGGGGGGGGGGGGCGTCTAAA
>JAUTBV010088862.1:11306-23962 GCA_032361325.1 Lepetodrilus fucensis | reverse complement strand
CCACAAATACGGTAAGATCAATAGCATTAAGAGAAATTTTAGTTACAATTTTGTCTCAAGTCATTTTGATTCCCAAATTTCCAAGGCAAGATAAAATCCTCAGGACATACACATAGATATATACATTTGTCAATTTCTCGGTATATGACCAGCACTTTGTGCATCAATCGATAGCAGTGTTGGCATCATGCAATATTTATGCGGCGCTTGTCCAATTAATAGGCAGTGGGGAGTTACGTTATCTAGCATTCCATCACTCTGTTGAAGCCTATCTGCCCAATAACTCTGTTTACTCGTGCAGGGAATAAATATTTCAGTGTAGAACGGAACCTTGACGAACTCCATTGTCGGCAAGATGCATATTTAGATTTTCACACTTCAAAACATTTACTGGGGGAAAAAGTCTGTGGAAAGATTTTGCGATTGAGTGAATTGAGTAAGTTTTAGGCAATCTTTCACAGGAAATACAGACATGGTCACAATGATCTGTTTACAGCGAGTTGAGAATGTAATAAGAGTGTAATGATCAGGGTATCGTGTCACGACGCTCTCGTATAAATGAACCAAGGACGATGACTGTAGACATAAGACACGATAAATGTAATTTTCAGATAACTTTCAAAATAAGTTATTTTAAGTGACATACAATTAATTCGTCTTGACATAAAATTTCTGATCATCTTCAAAATGAGGTTACTTCAGGGAGCATACCATTAATTCATCTCATCATGTCTATTTGAAATCAAAACCAAAACATACAATACAAAGTTGTAATCTGCAAGGATGGTTTATAGTTAATTTCCTATCAATATTGACTCAGAAACATACAATACAAAGTTGTAATGTGCAAGGATGGTTTATAGTTAATTTCCTATCAATATTGACTCAGAAACATCTGCATCCGGATGAAGATCTTGTTGCACGTGGGTCTCAGAGCGTCGCACAGAGAACATTGTTCACACCACAGTCACACCTCTTAGGGGTTTCAGTCTGATGTGTCGTGGCTTAATTCGTGTCGTGGACAACGTTGGGACAACATCAGGACAAATATTGCAACACGAACTGATACGACCTCCAGCGTGTGTTGCATGGTCATGTGAAAACATAACAGACATGTTTGAGAAGCTCTCTGATATTTCCTTGAATGGAAAGGATTAAGTGGGTGGCATATTTTCTGATTAATGCAGTGGAGAATGTCCTGATGATTGTGCATCTGATACTGCAGTGGGACAGCGCACACAATATGGAATTCCCTAACAGACACGTGTGATGATTGTGTATTATTTATTGCCGAACATTGAATATCTTTAGCATAGATACTCTACCCATGAGTCAAATCATGAGATGACCCCATACAAATTAGTTTGGATGTCTTACAATATTTTATCTTGAGAATGTAGATTGAGGTGTGTTTTTTTGTTGTGTATTATTTTATTTTTTTAAATTGGGGTTTAGAGATGCTTGCAAGATTCTTTCCTTTATATGAAAATTGATTTCTATTAATTTCGTTGCAGCGGGAATTTCATCCATACATGACAACAACCAAGGATGATACTTGTGGTGTGATATTATAGGGCAAGCGACTTAATTTTTAAATGCCTCTGTTCACCAAGCAGGGTTGATTGGTTGACTTGGTGTTTAGAGCTGGATTGATGTTTGAACTAAGCCAGATTTCTACTTGATTTTCAAGGAATATTCTTGTATTCCTTTGTTTCTTTACAGGGAATATCCTGCTGCAGAACATACCCAGTAGGGAATGGGTACCAAGTAATACAATAAGTTAATGTGAATGCAACTTTGGAAGAGAACCTGAAACAACTACATCTTACAGTAAGACTTATGAAACCAGTGCTGATACTGTATTGCTCTACATTTACACGTACACACACCTGTATGATGTGACCGCGCCATGTTGAGAGGAGATGGAGGAGGTGGGAAGGCGTCGTCGGACCCAACACTCCCGAGACGCCCGCCATGATGGGTGTGATTGCCCACGTATCCCGGGCTCCGGTTCAAGAGGTCGGGGACAGGTGGCATGTTGATGCGCTTTGATTGGCTACTTGCTTGTTGTTTTGCGACAGCTGTGAAAATAAGTAATAAAAACATACATTAAAAGTGATACAAATCTAATATGGCCGTTAAATTGTTTTAGAACTAGTGAAATTTTGTGGCAAAAAATCATTAATTTCTTCAGTGATCGGCGATCTCGAAACAAACTTCAAATGATTATGGATGATTGTCAATTCGATAAAAAAAGTTAACTGGCTGCTGTCTACTGATGCAGACAAACAAAAGAATAACAATCCATTATCAGATATTTGAGAATCAATTCTTGAATCTGCAGCAATGCTGCTGTAGCAAAACACATTTGTATTTCAATGAAAACAGTTACCTACGTACTTTATTATTTCTTCAGGCTTATAAAAAAAAATATATATATATATATATATATAAATATAGACTAATATGTTTGTTATCACTATTGGCTGTAAAGTGCTCAACACAACGTGGAGCGGGTACATTAAATGTTAGTATTAACTAATAGATTTATATCATAACTCATAGTTTCAGACTCCTCGCCTTCATCAGATGATTGTTTATAATTATGCCAGTTACGGTGACGTCACGCTATGTATACACGGTGGTGTTCTCCTGACGTCATGGCACGTGCATCGCGAGGCTTTCAGCTTGTTGTTTGATACGAGTTCTGTTCTTTTGTTGAGTAGCTTGTCTCCTTTCTCAAATAGTATTTCTCTTTGATGCACAGTTGATGGGAAATCGTCAAGAAGTCAAACAGACAGAAACGCAGCTCAGGACAATGCAACCTGTGCATCTAAGAGAAGCTCTCAATACTATCTGAGAAAGGAGACAAGCTACTCAACAAAAGAACAGAACTCATATCAAAATGCTGTCACAACAACAAGCTGAAAGCCTCACGATATAGATCTATTAGTTAATACTAACATTTAATATAAATATAGACTATATTGTTTTGTTTTGCAAGTTTTGTTATTTCAAAAATGTATTTTTGTACAAAATTAAAAATAATATTTAGAGCATATGAATTACTTAAATTTTAAAATAATAAAATGATAAATTAAATAACATTGACGTGATTTCCTTACTTTGACTGTCGACGAGCACCACATGATTTGCTGGGAAGTATCCAGTTTTGGCCATCCTCCCGCTCTGTACAACGTAGCCCTTCCAGATACCATCTGGCTTCTGCTCCAACACCTGCAACAGGGGAGACAACTCTTTATAAAAGGCGTACAGCCGAAGCTGGACTAATATTTAGTCCAAGAAATTCTACATTTTTTAAATAGCTCTCGGAATAAGTAAAATTACTTTATACAAACGTGTATCAATATTGAAAGTGGTGATAATAAAATTAAAATAAAATATTTCATAATTTTTTATTTTATTATAAAAGCGACTCAACATAAAACAACACTACATTATTTTTTTTTAAATTGTAAATAACTTTACAAATGACAACAGCCACTATACGTCATGCACTGTCAATACATATTACTCCAAAAATGTGAATTTACATTATGCAGTGTGTTGACACCTGCACTCCGGTGCACTTGGGCTACAAGAATTAGCTGTGGTATACACAATGTTAAACTGTACCAGTCTGAACTCTGATAGTGAACGGATACCGGTAATAATTAGTATCAAGAACAACATGAGTATCTGGTTTGGGTTCATTCCATACAAAAAATGTGTACCGGCAACATCTCTGAAAGTATGACCCCCAATTCATAAATTGTAAAATATGATGTAAAGTTTCCTCAATTTATAATTACATATATCAGTCTAAGCATATCAGAAAGATGGTGTTTAGACAATCTATTCCATCATGCAGGATTACCAACATTGTGCCCCAAAACATGGGGTCACACATAAACAAAACTTGTTCATGAAAAATGAATATCATAAATCAACTAAAAAAATGCTTGATAACATATTGTTGTTGCAACCGTGACAATGTAATGAGTGAGTGAATATGGAGTTTAACGTCGCTGCGGGAATCTTTCACCAATTTGCAACAATGTAATGAATATTTTTGCTACCATCACACTGAGAACAAACAAACATTTTAAGGAGTGTGAGTGAAATCTTTCACCCCGACATAACTATAACATTTTAAGGAAATATGCGAATATTTTCAGTGGCTGATAAAGGAGAAATCAAACGCAAATCTTTTATAAAAGAGTCGTCAAATGGAAGAATACCTACTACTTGTGGTTAAATACTCCCCAAGGAGTTGAGGTCAACTGATCACACACTGACATTACACAAACACACTTATTATATATTTATTTTCTATTTATATGTATTAGTATTAATTAACCTCCTTTACACTTGCGGCAACCAGGGTTGCCCTATCAAACATTAACTGTGATTCATACAGCAGAAATAGGGTTAACAGGTTTATATTAACACACAATACAACATAAACTTTCTAACTGACATCATACAAGTAATGACTTCCTATATACACGGTCATATCGTGTTTTGTATACCTGTGCCACTAATTACAGGTATTTGAGTTACACATTCGGAAGAGATGAACAGCGTTCCAAACGAGCTCGTAGACGAAACACAGACGTAGCCTAAAGCACGTGAAATGTGATCAGACATCAGTGGAACTTTCTGTCCGTGGTACATCTCGCGGTACATCTTGCGTACAACCTCCACAGAGTGGATTTCGTGGTGGGGGGTGCTGTAGTCAGCCCCTCAGGCAGGTGATCAAATCGTATCAAAGCCTAGGTAAAAGAGAACCAGATATTCTGATGTATTGCGCCCCGCAATACACTATTACTTTGCGTAACTGAATTCCTGTCTTCGGGAGCAATGAGCCTTCTCGATGGATTACTAAAAAATAAATAAAAAACATTCTCTGTGGGACAATTCTCATTGCCGCTGGCGTGAAGCAGGTTAAATGGGTGCATTTCCACAACATGTGAAAGAGTCGTGTAATTATTAGGGCCACCCTCTAACCATATAATTGGATAAATTAGTGTCAAGTGGCGATGAAATGACCACCAAAAGAAAAATGGGGAAAAACACAAACTTTAACACTGTTTTTCATGCTGAAAATAGACCAGCTTTGCTAACAAAAATAATCCAGAAATGAATACGCAATGCCATAAATATTAGCTATGATACTATTCCTGACGCTGTTGCTTTAACCCTCTCCATGCTGGAGGTAACCAGAGATGCCACAAAGTGATGTGCCTGTGTCTAATCCAGCAGGGAGAGGGTTAATTAAACTTGTATGTCTGTCTAATGCTTTAAGAAATGTGTTTCACAACACAAACCATCAATTCTGCAAGGTAGTACAAGTATTATATACTTCTCTGGTTGGCTGCTGGTGCCATCAATTACAACACTTTGTAGACACATTATATAAGCTATATAATCGTATCAAAGTTTACACATTGCAGTGTTTGGTTTTACAAATCACTGCAATTTTACAAAGTTGAGTTCAACAAACCTTTTCTTGTCACAACGAGGTGGCATACATACTTGACTTGAAATATCAAACCATTCCATTTAACCTATCTGGCAGAATTTACTGGAATTCATCATGGTATCCTTAAATAGATTCTGTTGACTGGATGGAGATGGCTACAGACGATGTATAAATATACTCTGGAAGGCTTCAGTGTCAGATAGGTTTGATACAAAGTCTGAGCAATACACATGATACAAGTGATGTTTTACGTGGAGACAACATTAAATCGTAAAAAGCAAATTTTACATTGGTCATCCAACGGTCAATGTTTATTTTTATTTTTTTAACCTCAAAATAACAATATATTGGAGTAAGCAAGTGATTATGGATTTAATATAGCTGTGGGAACCCATTTGTGACAAAACATATTGGAAAATATTTCAGAAAATCCAGAACTGGTCCAGATATTAAGAAACTTTTTGAGTATATTTAATGCTCAAGCTCAAACTTTATTGAGGATTTGTGAGAGTTGAGTATGAAATTGTACCAGAAAAAAGTTTCTTAATCTCAGGGCCAGATATACATTATTCCAAACCTCGTTCACACAGGACCTATATATTTCCTCAAAATGGAAAGGACGACTTGCAAAACTATTAGTTCCGAAACATCTATTGAAAATCAGGAATAGCAATGAATCAGTCGCTAACACTACGGGACATGCACTTTAGATATCAAAGTTCCTGCCTCCTTCTCACTTCACCTATTTGGGAGATGTGGATGGGAAGATATCACCCACTTGGGAGAGATGTTGATAGGAAGATAGTATGTCACCAGTTAAAAAACCAGCATGGCAGCATTGGCCAAGGAAATTGAATAGCATCCGATATTTTCCACAAATACTGTATGTAAACTCAACAAAATTAATAAAGAATGGTAATGTGTGTGTGTGTGTGTGTGTGTGTGTATGTATGTGTGTGTGTATATATGTATATATATATATATATTCAGCTTTATATTATTATAACATAAGATTTCCAAATGTCTAAAAGCTTTAGGTATACTCTTCAAGAACTTGATATATTTTGGCACCAGATTCTTCAAGATTAGTTTAAAAAAATTGTTAGAAAACTTCTCCACAAATGTATTTCAAAGAAACATTCTCACCATCAATTAATTCATTCAAAACTATTTTGTAAATCTATTTTTGTGTGTCTGTCTATATATGCATAATAACTTCATTTCGCCCAATTTCGCAATATATTATTTTTATCACACCTGTACACCTGTGTAAACAGCAACGCAGTGAGTGAATATGGAGTTTAACGTCTCTGCGGGAATCTTTCACCCATCTTTCACCCATTTGCAACGAACAGCAACACAGATGCAGAGAACTTAACAGTGCAGCTGAGTAAGGTCGCAAAGGTCACAGAGGTCACAGAAGCTAACACAGGAGTAACACTTGTTCGCATAATGGATGACATTTGCACAAGAAGCTCCTGACTAATGTAAAAGTGGTATCTCGGCAACTCCAGCCCACTGCCTCTTTAAAGTACAGGATTACCCCCACCACTACAGGTATCGAGCCTGTGCTGGCAAATTACTTGTTTGACAAAACGCTTCCCCAAGAATGTTTCTCTCATCATTAGGCCTATTCCTAGTACAATACTACTTACATGTCAGCCCACATTTTTCAACACACGTCACTGGCTCTCATCCAAAAATAAATATTGCCCCGCCAAAAAAAAATGAAGATAAAAAGACTAGAATTGTTTACTAGAACGTATGTACATACATCTGTCTACATTGCGTAAGTCAGTCCATTTTCAAATGCATTGGAAAGCAAGACAACCCGAGTTAAAAATGGTTGAAAAATTACAAATATTGCTGGTATGACTGGAGAAAAGAGAATCCTATTTGGAAAAACAGGCCGACAAGATTAACTGGGACTGGATGCCAAATATTTGCAGTCTCTGTTCTAACCGATCGAAGGACTGCGAACAGTTACAGTTTGGAATTCACCGAGGAAAAGCTAGAGAGCCGATACAGCATTTAGAGTAAATTAAGTGGTGAAAGACAAAGCCATAATTGATACATTGACACAGAGACAGATTCAGCAGAAACATTTAAGAGAAATGCCAATCAATGAGAAAATATCCCAACCTGATCACGTGCCAAATTTAAATAAATAAATAATCACCATGATTGTCCCTCCAGAAAAGAAAAAAAAAGGTTTAGTATTCTTACAGTCCCAGACGAAGTAACATTAACTCTTTAGTTGCTATAAGATACCAGATATGTCTGGTTGATCAGAAATTGTCATTACCCACAGCATTGAAAGGGTTAAACCATGATTTGTTTAGAAACAAATTAAACTGGTTAATTAATCATCTCGATGCCAGATAAATCATAGATACAACTAGGTAGGTAAGCTATGGTCGATTCGTCACGGTAGTGAAAAGGTTAACATGGAAACAAAACTATAGACAAAATATATTCCAAGTTTGCAGAATCAGCATAAATAATATTATATATAATTAACTTTCTTTTCACGATCAATAACACGACACGGCATGAGGTAAACATATTCAGTATACGTCCGAAACCGGGGTCGCGCAATGCACAATAATGGAGTACTATTAACTGCTTAGGCAGTAAACTATGTTGATTCATAAGCTGGTAACATAATAATTCTCGCTTCAGTGATGACCCAATTTTGGTCAGTGCGTGAACCCATTAGGAATTTTGATTGGAAGCAAATTCTGGAATGAATATAAATTGTGTGCAGGCAGATATACACATAATTTCAAGTCTCATATTGAGGTAAGTTAATAATGTAGTGAAGGCAGCATCTATGAACATTATGCAGATCAAACTTGTAACACTGAAATGGTTAAACATGTTGAATATAATACTGTCCAGCTATTCACAATATACCTATTTCTCAAACATAATTTTAACCCTTTGTATATCTCCCATCTTGAAAATGGCAACTCATCTAGTATCTCTCCTACCAATCCTTACAACCACCACAACTGAACATTCTAATTGAGTGAATTGAGTGAATTGAGTGTCTTACACAGTTTTATACAGAAATACAGCAATATTGTGTATGATGGGGGAGAACCTGAGATACCTTCTTTTTTTTAAATTGGTTTTAAAGTCGTTTTCAAGAATCTTTCACTAACATCCGTAGCGCTGAATGTTGCAGTAAACCTGCGAGCACCGGATGGTACTGACAAGACCAAGGATGATAACTGCATTGCCACTCTACAGTCAGTGCATCCTATCAATATCGAGATAACTAAATGATACGGTAAGACCCACTAGTTATCACAGATACAAACGTAAAAACATTGAATACCATTTTACTTTACAAAATGTAAGAAGTCACCAGAATGGGATTCAAACTCAAAAGTGCTGGCCATTGGATTATTTCAGCCTCTTTGTCTCATTTCCCTCCAATACAAAAAGAAATTAGCAAAATATGACACATACACACACACCCAACACACTTTCAACCACCAAACACCTTCTCGTGAACCTCTTAAAACACCTAGTACAGTTTTCACAGCTTGTGCAAGACAAGAATATACACCCCAGACACAAATTCGCCAGACATAACAACACCAGATTTACAGCAATGATACGGATCAGTGTACGGCGTTACCTTTAATTTGGGGAACCAGCAGCCACATCCGAAGGGATCCATTGTGCGTCAAACTGGTTACCTGTGTGTCTATTTCATCCCCCCCGACACACTCGATTTCACGGCAAGACGCAATCGATCAGTATTTCACGGCCTTAACTCGCTACAAGGATTCGGTAACAATTACAGATGCGAGTGTCGTCTATTTCGCAAAATGTCAGAGTGGAGTGGAATTTTGTTTGGTATCCTCAGGCAACTGTTTACTGAGGGATCAAGTTGTCAATTTCGGAGTTAGGACAGGGAGCAACGTTCTGGCCGAGGGATGTCTCCCGAGTCCAACCTGTAACACTCTGTATCTGCTTTGCGATCAAACTTCAACATGTACTTAACCTCCTTCGTCCCGGTGGCAAGTAGAGATGCCCAGTGGAGGAGTGATTATGACAGCTCGAGGGGGGAAGGGACGAAGTATCCAAACACTGGTGCCACCTTCTTTAAGGGATATATCAGAGTCGATGACCCGAGTTGACGGAGTACACATATCACAGCTCCAGTATTTGACAAGATAAATTCATCCCTTTGTAAAGCCACAAGCTTCAGATGTTGCTGTATAGCCATTAAAAAGTGCAGACATTTTGTCCACGGCAGCATTTCATCAGATGACTTCCACAATGTCACTTAATACTTAGAAAATCTATATTCATGACATCTATATATGAATACCACATATATTTCACAATAAACTGTTGCTCTACTTATAAATCCATGATAAATTATACATCCTAGAAATTCTGATTGTCATCGGATTTCAATATCTTGCCATGCTAAGCACAGAATCCGACACATTGTCAAATGCCAGACAAATGAACTGAAATACCCTGCACGTATCCAAACCTTATTGCCAGGAAATCGTGGAACTAATCAGAAAGTCAATTTTGATCTATTTCCTCGACTTTCAATTTGGACATACCGCCGGTACAGGTAAAAGTATATTGGCGACACACCAGGTCTGGTGTACGTGAGCCATCAGTTACCCTGAGGCTCGTGAAGAATTACTTCCAGAGTAAAATTACAAGTCTGGCACGATGGAATTGAAGGAACAATTATTCAGGATTTCATGTTGCAATATTGGCGATTTCAGTGAATCCATTCTCTGTGGTACAATTTGATTTTGTTTCCATGATAAATTGTTGGTTTTCATCAAGAATCATTGGTATTCATTGCATATCATTGGAAAATGACATATCATTGGTCCCAATCACACATGCTTGCAATCACACATGATTGATCATTGACATATCATTGGTCCCAATCACATATATTGGTATCCAACTGATCCATATCATATATCATTGGCATCCATTATCATTGGTCTCAATCCAACATCATTGGCATCCATGACATATCATTGGCCCCAATCACACATCATTGGTCCATGACATATCATAATTATTGTTCGCAGCCACATATCAATCATTGGCAGCAATCACATAAAGGTCTTAATTATAGCATAGTATTCATAACTGTGATTAAAGAACATTGGGGCATGTTTAAGAGTCTATGATCTAGAAGGATATAACCTTTTCCCTACTTTAATAAGTTGATATAAAATATTTGTAATAGTGCACTACCCACGCACACTCGGCATGCTAAATAGAATAAATTCCCAACATCTAATAACATTTTCCAAGATGTTTCTTTTCACACTATATCTGGTTGCAATATACATCCTTTAAAAATTTCAGATTTATTTCACAATTTTCTCCATAAATTGTCATGAAGTACAAGTGATATTTCCAGCTTTTATATTGTAATCAACAATACGTTACCACATATGGACATACATCTACTATAGATTCTTCCTCATTAAACTTCTGAAGTTATCACATCCAGAAAAAAATGCAACAGAGAAACACATTAATATCAGCAAGCAATGTTCATGAACAAGAGAATCTTATCTCTGGAACTCAAATATGAAGTCGTACAAAATTGTTGTGTGGGCATTTCTTTTTATAATCAAGACAAAGATAATTTTATTCCTGGCAATATGGCTATTTTGGGTGTCATCAGATAGTCATAGAGTGGCTAAATGTTTCAGTGCACTGGAGTCATATCTGGTATTGTCGACAGGCTGTTTTATCGTGTGTCAAGCACACTTCCTTCTCTGAACATGAAAGGAAATGTCTTCAGAATTAACTCGAGCAGTGCTTCATAAAAATCTAAAAAGGCGAACAATTGCCATGACCTATCCATGAAATTATTAATTACCTCAATTCTGAGAATGACATTAAGGCCGCACATCATCATGGAAAACCTTAATTATTTTTATAAGTATACCATTTCTATGATAAAAACTCCTATGATGCAATCTCCTAATTTGAAGTCTTAACCTTCATTCTGCTAAAAGCAACCTGAGATTCCATACATAAAGAAAATTAAACTAATTCAGCAGTAAAATAGTTAACTATCCATCTGAAAGATGATGTCCCTTTTATGTCCATTTACAAAGAAGTCGATTCAATTTTCTTTTTGAAAAGCACTCATATTGAGATGTTAAACATGAACAAGACCAATCATAGGATATATTAATAATATTAATATCACATTTACATAATATATTAATAATATTAGTATCATGTATTTGAAATCAATATACATTAAACTAAAATTAATATTATTGTTATTATTTTACGTTATATTTTAAACACACTTTTAATTATGTATTTTTATTTCCTTTTAACTTCTATATTTTTGTTTAAAACAATTTTATTTATCTTTTTCATCATTATTATTTTGTAAATATCAGGTATCACTGAACATGAAAGCCAGGCTGTGCAACTTCCTTAGTGAGTGTAGACATGTTTACAGTGGTAAGGTTACGATACCAGCTGGCCTCATGCCTCTGTCTCCTGGTGTTTGACCAGCTCACAGTCAAACATTGACTCACAATCCCCTGCTGGCCAATCGGAATCATTTATTTTCCTTTGCCAGATGATTATCATCCACAAATGACATTTATTCCAACCTCTTCCTTTTGTTTTCTTCGCATAGAGTTGAAAACATTGATGATGGTAATTCACATCTCCATTTCATGGTCCGTTTGTTTTTAAATTGGGGTTTATAGCCACTTCCAAGATTTGTTCACTAATACAAGGACTATTGTTGTCCCAAACACCGTGATAGAAAGGTGTGGGTGGGTTTGGATGTGGGGAAGAAAATATTGGATGGAGGGCGATAAGGAAGAATGGAAAGAGTGAAAGTAATTATTATGTGTGACACCAACATTACAAACCAAAAAAGTAGTACATGATTATTGTATGGCAGATTATGATCTTAAATTTCAATTAATCTAATTATTTCATGTTGACAACAATATTAAAATATTATTATTATTATTTTTAATTGTTTTTAAATATTTTAGTGGTGTCAATAGGAAGCTCAGAGTTCTTTAAGAACAATGCTCTTCAGACAAGTTCACTCGGGGGGGGGGGGGGGGGGTCAGGCAGATGACCTTTCCCAAGAAAACCAGGAACCAGGTTTGGATTT
>JAUTBV010088862.1:0-11296 GCA_032361325.1 Lepetodrilus fucensis | reverse complement strand
CCCCCCCCCCCCCCCCCCACGCAGATGACCTTGCCCGAGAGATCCAGGAAGCAGGTGTGGATGTTTGGTAAACAGTCTGTTCTGAGGAGGATCTCTCCACACACACACCCACGGTGGTGCACCCTGCTGCCACACTGGAACAAGCTTTGGAAGACAACTTCTGTTCTTGCCATGGCAACCTATTGGAATAGGTGCTGGCTTTTGTTCTTGCCATGGCAACCTATTGGAATAGCTGCTGACTTTTGCTCTTGCTATACTATCTCCCAATAGCACAGAAACATTGGAGTAGTCATTGGATTTTGTTCTTGTCATGGCATCTTTATCCAATACCATAGAAATATTGAGTAGTCACTAGGTAACTGTTCTTGCCATGACAACCTTGATTCCATAGAACATTGGACAACTTTGCGTTATGGTAAAAGTTATGACTGTAACGTAAAAAAAAAAAAAAGACAATATTTGTATCTTATTGCTACAGGCATTGAAACCTAGCTGTGAAAACTGCATTGATATCGGACCCACAAATCAAATTAAAACTCAAACCTTCCATCATGCAGTCTGACACTATATCTGCACTATCTCCTTTCCCTACCTGATCAGTTACTAGTCTGGATATAACTGTCATTTTATCAGGTACATCTATACGACTGACGACTGAACGTAACTATCTCAGCCAGTTTGGATGTAACTAAATTGACACTGATTTTGTCATGTACACATAGGACTGAACGTAACTATCTCAGCCAGTCTGAATGTAACTAAATTGACACCGAGCCGGCAAACAGCGGCAAACAGTAGCTGTGGTCCTGCAAACAGCAGCCAACTGTGATTGGTGTATAGCTACACATCTGTGCCTAGACCGGTTTCCAATGCAGGTAGTTTTACCAGGTCGTAGTGCCCCTCCTGATTACATGGAGAAAAGCGTATCTATTACCCTGAAGGCGCCAGATGTACAGAATTGCATGACATAAGAGATGCCTGACTGGTAAAGATGTAGGAATACAGGTTACAGAAGCTCACTGTACAAAGTAAGAACCTCAAAGGTGGTATGGCTTCTGAACTACTGGGTCCCATTCCTCAGAATGATTGTAACACTATGAGAGCTGCAACTCACCACAAATTTACTGGGAGTTACAACTATCGGCGTGATAATCGTTCCGTGAAACTTGCTACACCTGTATTGGTAGTTATGACTAACGTTGCCATGCTTGTTCTCTGGAACTCGCTACTCATCTATTGGGGATTACAACTCATTCTGTGGCTCTGTTGCTGTTTAACGTCATTTTCAAGATTATTTCACTATGATCTTGACTTGTAATATGGGCATGAGAATGGGAAATTGCATTTTCAGCTGAAACAGCCGAGATCCAGGAGCTGCAGTTGACGAGATCAACCCCCACATCATAAAAATCCACGGAAGATTTTAATCTCTGGTCATATGACAAGAGGAAACCTGCATCACCTGTAGAACAGAGTGTTGCAGGAAACCTACAAGCTGATGGTATTGAAAGACCAAGATTGATAATACTGCAGCCATTGCTTATTATCATTACCACATGCGAAAGATGACTTCTGTGGATAATAACACAGAGAATGGATAATAACACAGAGAACCTCCAAAACAATAGTCTAACACAGTAACCACTTTGCCCAATACTGCACTGAAGTAATTTCCATGTACATTGATGCATAGGATGGATTCAAACTCAGAACATTTAGCAACAAAGTCTGATACCCTACCAACGCGCAAACATACACTCAAACAGAACTAGTGGCACAAAGAATCAAATAAAATAACCTTTGCAAACCTAATACATTTGACAACAGCAATGATTCAAAGATTTCAATATAATCCTCAACGAATAGTGCCATTAATCATGACGGTAAATTAACTTGGAGAAATTCTCTGAACTCTCATTAACTTCACTGTCCAATATAGTGTCTCGGCCAATTGGCAATAGAATACTTTATCCCCAATGCTTCCAAATCATCATTCGACATCCGTGCTATCGTTTCCTTCTCACAATGGGCAACTCAATCCATTTTATTAATTTAAAATCAGACTGTTGCCTTTTCTGGACCTTCCAACCAGAGAAGAACTATAATGCCAACAGGCCAATCTGTCTACCTGTTGGCCAAGCTAATCAGAACTAGCGGGTGTTTGCAATACTCACAGTGATTATGTCCCCTTCCTTGAAGTCAAGACTTTCCGAGTCGTATACGTTGTTAAACTCCTTTATCGCTCTGGCGTGGCATGCACAACTGGCCTCTGAAATAGCAATAAATAATATTTTAATAATAATAATAATTTAGCAATAATAATAATACTCATTTAATAATAATAATAATAATAATAGTAATAATAATAATAATAATAATAATAATAAGATAATAATAATAATAATTTAAGATATGATAATGATAATTTAAAGAAAAGTACACACATTTGAAGTAGCGGATGAAATGGGCTTTGCTATTATAGTAAACATAAATTAGAATAAACTTAATGTTTCCGATCTAGTGGCAACTAATGCCAAGCAAATAATTGTAATCAATCTAAGCAGATGGTTTAAAAAAACACAACTGAGAAGTATACTAATATAATAGTTTCCCCAAATCAGGTATGGACAACAGAAATCACATGCCAGTTGTTATAGGGTTTCCTTCCACAATAAGAATATTGTGTGTGATATTGAAATATTGTTACAAATTAGGTTTTAGAATAAACCCAACAACCTATCATATATCAATCTACTTTAGGACAGTGAAATGAGCAATCTCGTGGCCAAATTACGACCTTGTTACATTAAATGGATTTATGCTCTTGTTAGCATGACAACACAGATGTACGAATTTCCGCACATTACACGGATGATGAGTGTCCATTTCTCAAGTGTCGGCGCAATAAACCTCCCGACTATATCGCCCTGACGCGTGACATGTCATACAAAAGTGGCAACATGGGGTACGGGCATATCTGGAGTAAATTTGCAAGGAACTAAAAAAAAACAGAAAAAAATACATTTCACAGCAGTTTTGCATTCCTATGTCATTACTTAAATGAGCTTCGGAACCCGATGCGTGTTGTCTGCAGTCGAGAATTACGTGACCCTGTCGACACCTCGCAAACGATACCTTTGGCAGCGTTTCTTTTCCACGTGCTCAGCGTGAACACCACGGATAAATTTCTCCCTGAAGAAGTTACCAATATATTTCCGTCCTATCAATTTATCACCCTCTCTGAAAACACAAGCTTATTTGCCCTCTGGAATTCCAGTTCCAGCATACCCTCAGGGGAGAAACTAAAACTACGAAAACTTTTTCTTAAAAAACTGGAAGGAGCTCAATGTACTGATTTAGTTCTGAGAGAATTACATCTGCAAAGTTTGCTTGCGGGCTTAGCGAACTACATACGAATAGTACAAAACCAGACAGACAGTGTATATTTATACTCCAAATTCATAAAACACGTTCATTTTCCACGCTATTTACCACATTACTAACACATTACGGTGGAAGTCCCCGCATTATCTGAGAGTGCACCGAGTGGTTTATTCTGCAATGTTATCCCCCTTACAATACAACATTCCCACATGCTTGATGGCCTCAAGCCTGAAGCATATAAACGGTTGTCAGTTAGCACGATGCAAGAAACTTGACAAAAGTGCAGTCTCCAAACAGAAAAGCGATACATCTGGCTTTAGCGAGGATTACTGCAGAACCAGAGGAGTCGCGGGAGATCTCTCGAATATTCCGTGCTTAATTCCCGCCACGAAACGAGACTCACTTTTCGTGCAGATAAAAATGCGTCCAGCATGCTCAGAGATTTATCCAGAATTAAGGGTATATAATGTGTGTTTAGTTTTGCAGCAAGCTTTGAATAGAAGCCCCCCTGTTGCTTTCACAAATATCATGTAGTTTGATTCACGTTCAGTTTGTGCTGATATCTGATGAGGCGATAAAGGCGTATTTCTTGTAGTATACACAATAACAGCTGCTAAGCTTAGAATTATCTATGAATCCCATGGATTACTGTGTTAGAACTTAACATTAAAACGTACTTGCCTGAATAATGATATAGATAACAAAATATTAAATCTCTACTAGGCTGTAGGATACCTTTAACATTAGCAGAAATGGATTTGGCTGCCGGGCGAGTGGGAACTTCTAACCCTGGGATTACAGTATATATCAAAGACTAAACGTGTTTGCCACATTTCACACTAATATTTCGGCCACATTTTGCTTCATTAATATTCCGGACACATTTTGCTCCATCAATATTTTGGATTGAACCATGGATGCAAGATCTCCCTTCCATTTCCTGGTTGTGTCCGCCAAACGGATACACAAATGTAGCCTTGGTTCTTAAGAGTATCTCTCTGATGGATGTATTTGGTCATGCCACATACCCCTAGTACTCACCATCATACCCATATGTGCTTCCATCCCATGATCATAAGTGATTGCAACCTATAACCTTATACAATCCAATCCAATACACTATATCGATCCAACCCTGAATGTAAATATATTGATCCAACCCTGAATGTAAATGTTAAAAAAAATCATCAAAATAACTGAACCATGGTTGTAACTCTATATGATTTATAAATCAAGATGGAAAAACAAAAAATGGCCTTGAGATCACAAAACCTTTTTTTTTTTAGTACAATTTCATGCTAAACTCAAAGTTCACAAACCTCCATATAAAAGTTTAGCTAGAATGAAATCATACTAAAATGTTTTCCATAATCTTGGGGGCCGGGTCTAACCATAACAATGGCTAGATACATTTGTTTTCTTATTTATTTTCTTTCTTCTTTTTCTTTCTTCGTCGGTAGAACAATATACTTATATATACTTAATCCATCAATCCATGGAAATAAACCAAATGAACCTTCAAACACTAAAGTTTATCAAATTAGTAAATTAAATCGTAACTCTCTCACAAAAAGGAATTCTACCATGCTGAGAAATTGATGCTCAAGTTCACATTGCTCGTATGAAAACATTGGTTGAATTTGTTCGAAATCATACTAAAGATTGATACGGTCTGTTGAAACAGTCAATAAAGAGATTACGTAGGGTGTTCAAGCTACGATGCTTACAATGTATACTCACTGAGACACACGACTGAATTCATTTCCAGTTCATAGCACAACAGTATAAGTCTACATATCAGGAATGTGCACCTATTCAACACACATGCATATATATTAATAAAAAGTCACATATTTGACTTATTTAGGTCCATAAAATATCGAGTGGGTGCTTTTTTGGGGTGGGTAGTAGAGGCTTTACATAGTTAAACTTCTATATACTGTCATTTCTGAATAACCATACACAACAATACATGACAACAAGACGATGTGAATAAAGTATACATAATACTATCAATGCAATAATGTATATGGAATTTTACTTACAGGTACTGTGAATACGATCATAAACTTGATGCTTCATAAAGATTTTTCTTTAGTTATACTCCTGAAACTTAATAAATGCTATGGTATTTCTTTCTGACACGATCATGATAGGATGAACTGTCTGTACCTTGGTCTAAACTTTTTTTTAAAAACCCACGGACAAAAAACGTGTGTTCGAATGACTACACAAATATTAATGATCTTGTACTGTGAATGATTGAGATTAATGCAACTTATGGTAATTTGGCAACCCTAATATGTATTCATTATATTATGATAATATGTCCTCAGGACAGCATCATACAGATGAATCATAAACAGCGAGTGACACCAAATCAATTTACACCAAAAAATAAAAACAAACAAAAAATTAATTCCCATTTACCCACAGCTATTTATCACTTGATATCTTGATAAGTTCAGCATATTTACCCATTCAGCAGTATATGTTTACCTTGCTTCTCAGTATGCACAGTAGCAGAACCAGGAAGAAACCAAAGATACTACTTGCATGAAAACACATTCCCACCATTCCAGACCTCTGGCACCTCAAATGTAATTACACGTAAACAGTGATGGCATCTGCCTACCTTTCCCTCACCCATCCTGCTGATGAAAGATCTGTATATATACATACACATGGACACATACACGCACACACACACGGACACATACATGCATGTACACACCACACATGCGCACGCACACACACACACACGCACACCTCCGCTATCCTGACCTTGCACCAGATGTACATCTTACTCCAAGTTGAGCTGTCACTCCAACCGTTCAAGGTTCAGGTGCTAGTGTCATAGTAGCATGTTACTTAAGATTCCACAGATACAGGTAGTTGGTCGTACATTCCTAAACAAGGTATAGCGGACCCATACAAAGATTTATAGGGGGCCTCCAAATTCGAGACATTTCTTTAGATGTACCAAACACCTGTCTTGATTTGCATCCAATAAATTCCTTGATGATATCTGTAGACACATTATGGATATCTAGATAGAGAAGTTCGCACTAGTGGAATTTGATATCAATCAGTAAAAAGAAAGTATAATTGCAGGTGGTGTTGGTATACTTGATATCAATAGAAAAAAAACAGAAAGTAGGATATATACTTGATGTCAATAGATAATTGGATATAATTGCTATCAAAAGAAATTGGGATATATACTTGATGTCAAAAGATACTTGGATATAATTGCTATCAAAAGAAATTGGGATATATACTTGATTTCAACAGTGAGTGAGTGAATATGAATATGAAATTAGGATATAATATTATACTTGATATCAATAGAAATTAGTATATATTCTTGATATAAAGATACTTGTATACAATTGATTTTCAAAAGAAATAAGAAATATACTTGATATCAACACTACTTGCAATATACTTTATAACATAAATTAGGATACAGTTAATATCATGATGTTCCTAAGTAATGTTCGCCGCAAATGGGTGAAAGATTCCTGCAGCAACGTTAAACTCCATAATTACTCAATCCTAAGTATTGTCAAATCAAATTAAAACGTCACTCACCACTTTAATATAATTACGTTTTAATGAGTAAGGCTAACAACATAATTCCTACATATTAGGCAAAATATATAGGTGCAACATATAACATATTTCAGCAAGTGTAGGTCATGAGCTTGGAAATAAAATATGGTTCCTGGCATCGCCACCTGATGGTGTGACCCTGCATCAGAATGGTGAATGTTTACGTCATTACGTGATGAACAACACATGGCCACTGCTGCTGCATGAAGCCAAGTTTTCCTGCTCAGGAGCAGGTAACTCTAATCGCTCGTGCACGTGTCAGTCATTACTCAATATTCCTGGAATAACATACTAGATACATGTCTTGCGAATATGATGTGCAGTGGGTGAAAATTTGAGATAACTTATTTGTATGATCATAATCATAATGAACATGGAAATACAAACATTTTTAGGTTACATTTTTCATAAGATTATGAACGAAACGTAGCAATTTCAAGAATACCATATTAGTAAATTTCAATTTTTAAATTAATTTAATTAAATTAAATATATTTACAAACCAAAATCTTCTATACAATTTTAGTACTTTAAAATTACACGACTCTATAAAAAGTTAATACAATTAACAACATTTAATTTAAGATAAAATCCAAAAATATCGCACCTAAAAAAACATCCTGAATTTATCTGATTAAGCAAACCGCAATAAGACTCATTAAATCTTCCACCGCCAGTTATCTGAAGATGTACCCAGAAATTATCACCAAAACTGGGTAATTACTAGTCACAGTTATCGTGTTACTACGAGTTCATCGCGGTGATTTTTCACGATTAGCCGTTGTTGCGATAGTTGGTGAATCCTTACCTTGACCAGCATGGCTGGCACACGTGCAGTTGATACAGTTCTTTCCGGCCAAGCACCGTGGAAGACAAAATTTCATCATGGATCAAACGTACACACTATACGTATACTCTACAAGTATACACTTCACGTGATCACACAGCATAGGCTATGAAGGTATATCCACAGGACTTCACACACGCACACTTGTTAGCTAGCTACGACCACCGTAAAATCTACAGATTCCGATCTCCACGAGGGCCAATTCTGCCCCCAAACGCCAAGAGTTGCGAGGTCAGGAATAGAATAGAGGGTTAAAAATATACTGGCAGTGTTTTGCTCGTATATATTATATCCATCTTCTCCACAGTGGGTGCTTATAAGTGCACTCTGCAAGTGCCTGGCATTCCTCCGTGCATGCGTGAATCACAAGTTCTTTAAAAAAACCTTTACGCAACTTCCAGTCGACTCTGAAGTGTTGATTTCAGGACTAGCTGGCTTGTAATGAGTTGATAACATTACCAAAGAGTGGTAAATATGGACTGAAAAATACATAATTCCCTTGGAAATGTGGGAATTTCTGTGAACATGTGATACAAATCTAAATACTCATATTAGGTGTACGCATTTAGCCGCCGTAAAACTATAAATTGGTCATCAGTTGAGAAACATGCATTGAGCATAGATATAGTCAGTGAGTGATTGAGCAATAAGCCAAATCTCCAGCTGAATTCCCTCTAAAACCATGTCAAATTACCCGTCAGATTCATCACTCCAATTATAACCTCCAATGATGTGTGAAGATAAATATGAACAATTACCACCACCACTTAAAATCAATGCCAGTAGTCTAAATCAGCTTTTATTAAATTGATTGCATATCCAGCTGTACTATATTTAAAGAACATTACCAATATTTTCCTGAAAGAACTCCGTGTTTTGAGATATGCTGATAAATCTTCCCCGAAACTAATACATCTTTTCTCTCCACGAAGACAGCATTCCGAAATATGTACGCTAATTACAGAGCAAATATTTAGACACCCTAATTAGAGATGAAATATTTACACCACAAATAAACAGGTTTTGGCACTGGTTACTGCATTTCGCATCTAATTAGGCGTTAAATTCAAGAAAATTAGAATTCCTCACAACATTATCCTAAGCCAGCTTATTTTTACCATTAACCTTGTTGATACTGAAAACACACATTCACCCCCCCCCCCACTTTCTACCCAAACAAACCAAAGATTTCTTCCTAATAACTCATTCCATAGCATCTGTGCCAAATTGGGCGGTTTCGGGGTCAAATTGTTATTAAACTCCTATTACACAGTTCACGTTGGTTGGATTGCTAAACAACCGATGCATATATGCCAAGGGAGATAACTCAGATATTTCTGTAACATGGGCAAGTAATCAGATAAAGTGGTTGCAGTTAATCCAGTTGGCATCGGTCTGGTACACAGTGCATTCAGAACAGTTCATATCAACCACGGATATTCTTAAACAATTATCACCTTTCACCTTATTAACATAAAACAATCATAAGCCCTACCTTCAAATAATTTGTAAATTTTCACGTTTTAATTAACCTTCCCTACTGATCACGTGACTAAACAATAAGTCGCATGTTAATATTTGTTCGTCAGGCCTAATGTCCTTTCATGTAGTTATGGCGTAGCACAATTTCAATTAATCTCTACAGCATTTAATGTTTTTTAGATGATGTACAAAAATATCGCTCTATTAGTCTGTCATTGAGATCGCTTCAAAATGTCAAAAATACATCATTAGGCAAAACAAACGGTGTGTTTTTATAAATACGTGATTAAATTTGTTACATTCATGCATGGATTAGGTATGGTGTATATATTAGTAAATACCAATTTAAAATTAAATGATTTCACCCTGTCCTGTGTTATGGGGGCGATAATAGGTCCTGCCAGTGGCATAAAAAGGCCTATTTTCACCCTGTTTTCTGCTGTTGCTCGCGCTATAACCGAAGTGGCACAGATAACTTTGAATATAGCGTAAGGTCACACTATAGCTATACATGTGCAATAGTAAGTACTGTATAATGAAGTTGATAAAAAATATTTAGTTCTATGTATTTACTGCCCTAGGGCATCTATAATTTCCTCCAACAGAAACAGAGTTAACGGTGCATCAGATAATAATACTAATAATGTATTTGTAGATGGCATATATCTTCCAGCATATGTTGTTCAGTGGTGGTGTAAGAATGAATAAGGACAGTAACAGATGTGTACCAGATTCAAACTGTAACAACCTCAATGAACTTCTAGATACCTGTCATAAAGCATGTAATTTGTCAGCTATTGTAATCTATATAATTCAGATATCTGCATGTAAAACAAACAGGTGTGTTATGCAGATAATGAAAACAGCTAGCTGGCTTGAAAAATATCAACAGTATATGATAGAGTTGATTTACTGTTAATAATCCAAGATAGTACATCTGGTTAGAACAACATGTATATGATTTTGAAAATATGTCCCCAGTTTTCTACAACCATTGATATTGAAATTTACAATTAAGAATATATGATGCTCCATAGCAATACATTTAAAAAAATAAAATATTTATAATAATAATAATAATAATAATAATAAACAACAAAGGTTTGTGGTCAACACACACACACACACACACACACACACACACACACACACACACACACAAATAATTTAAATTATCTAATAATATTATAAACATTCATAGTACATTTGCTTTGAATATTATTAATTTGATTGTGATATTTCCAGTTTTCCCAACTACTGATACATTACGGAATGTTCAACAAAACAAAACATTAACCAAAATCTTTGTCCAAAATGCACACACCAAAAAAATACTAATTTTTATATCAATATTACTACTAATAAAAATACCATGTCAACTAGTAAAACTCAATATTATCACTTAAATGTACTTTAACCACAAAATGCTTAATCTGCATACCTTTTGGCAATTAACATTGCATAGCAGTTTGGTCATTGAACACCTTTAATGTATGGTAATTTAATGCACTTTCAAGCTTGAACACCAACTTAACTGTTTTCTTGTACAAATGAATAATGATTGGCGACAGATCTATAGAAGTGCTCTATAACACATATGGTAATGATAGTATCATGGTCTTGAATATCGACAGAATTACTTTTGTTAAAATACAAAAAAAGCTAGGATATTGTTTCACCGAATACCCATTAACCTTCAAACATCTGAGTTGCTTAAAATGTGAGTCCATAACTAATCCAGGACCAGAATGGAAACGGTTAATATATCCATAATTTATGATTCTGTTGTTTTATAGTGTACTTTACCAAAATTAAAGAATGATATCTATTTTACAATAGTAGGTTATACCCAATTTACAAGTAGTCATGAGTTATAGATCCCTTTATAAACACAGTATGTGAGTCATAGGTAGGGTATCCACATATTTATTCTTTCATCTACCGCTTTCATCTCTCTCTCTCTCTCGC
>JAUTBV010088861.1:52370-78719 GCA_032361325.1 Lepetodrilus fucensis | reverse complement strand
CATGTCACAAGTCATATCCCTTCTTAAATCGTCATCTAACTTAGGAGGTGATAAACTGGGTCATAACTTTAGGAGCTTCTAACCATCGTGAAATAGGGGCAAGGATACCAAATATTTGTATAGAGCCAATCATGTTGCTCTATTATGGGAACATGTTTTAACGTTCCAGTGATTGAATTAATAGTATTAGTGACTGGAAATGTACATTCTGCATCATTCACCTTAAATCAGCATAATAAAACTTAGAATCTGCAACATAGGTATCAAACATCTGCTCTTCAGATGGTATGTAGTCATCATGTGAATGGTTTATGAATATCTCAATGTTCATTGGTAGGCTTGATAGTGGACATCCATATGTAATTCTGTAGTCGATTTCCTTTGTTTATTTGTACAACTCACAACTCGTGGGTCAGAGATGCAGAGGTTAGCTCCAGAGGATGCGGTACATGGAACATCTCACAACTTCCACAACGGAGGAACATAAAACACAAGGCAATCAGAATATCCTGATATCTTTTATTTATACAATACTTCTTCTAAGTGGAAAATGGCACCCATTTATGTTAAAGACAGCCCCTGGATTTCAAACATCACAATAAACCAAATGACAATGACATGTTCCTCAGTCCATGGGCAGGGCACAGACGAGAAGAAACACGGAACCGTTGTGATTACACAATTCCTGCAAATGATTGTCAATCGCAGTCAGGGACTACATGTCATGAAACTATCTCCAGGTCATGTGATCTGTCATAGGCAGGTCATGTGATCTATCATAGGCAGGTCACATGATCGGAAAGTCAACAAGGGTATATGTAAATTCTGAAAACTTTCAAGTTATCCAACACATAAGTTAACCAAAGAACGGGGAAATTGTGGTCAACTCAGAAGGGTTACATGAATATTAGTTAATTTTAGGTGCTCACTCGCTTGTGAAATTATTTAAATTACTTGGTTAAGCATTCACATGCCAATAAAGATATCCACATTTTCTTCATGATCATAAAGTTTCCATTTTAAGTAAGAAAATGGTGACAGAGTCACAAACAAGTGAGCAAAATAGATTTTAATATTTCAATGCATACATTCTATCCAAGCAATAATTTTCATCTTGCAATTAACATTTTATTAGTGTCAGTTCAGATAATACTGCATTGAAATATCTGTCTTCAGCTTGGTCTTAATATGGATTAAATAACAGCTTCAAGCTGATGAAAGTAATAAAGCTATAGATACTCACACACGTTTGTGTAATCTGGACCAGAATATAAACTTTTGCGTTTCAATGCTGAAATGGGTGAACTTAAATGACAGATGTAAGATTACAATGTATATGAACAATCTATGATTATTATTATTTTACTATTGCACTTTCCAATTATGCACTTGATTAAAAAAAAAACTATTTAAAATTATCATACAATGGTAAAAACTTGCTGAAAATTTTGTAAAAGGGTTTTGTAAAAATTGACCAATTCATCCTTAGTGTGGTTTGTGCCTATGGATGTTATCCTCAAAATCGAGAAATATTACAATGTACCTCAGTCATTGATTATGCCTACTGTGCATTAATAATTGTGATAATACTGACTGCACGTTTACAATTTGAACTGTCCCATGGTTTTGTATATATTATGCTGTACATTCCCTTACTACATGATGGTAGCAAAGTCAGAATAAATAGAATGTGTAACAGTTTATGCCAATTTGTATATAACATCTTAAGTGGCTTGTTCTGGGTTAGTCACATGTTCAAAAATTAGTAACATCGTTATGGTTTTAATTTGCAAGTAGATGTTAAATCATCAACCAGGTTTTATCAGATACAATATCCCACAATGACCAACCCCATAGATTTGTAACAATAACATGTTCAAAGTATAAGAAAAATGATACAACATTTAAATTATGTAAAATTGTCGTATTTTCGGAAAGAAAAGTTGTGTTGATCGATAATTTCATTTCCTTTGTGTGTGTCAATTCCATTCTTGAATATGTTAAGCAATATCATTTAAAGCTTGTGTACAATTCATGTGAACTGCCTTAAAATGATCTTACAATGACTTAGATACAATCATGTTCTATAGAGGTTAAAGCTGAGGTGTAAAGTTAAGACTTGCATGAATACACAAATTGACATTAAATGACATAACAGACATTAGGTTTTGATATGAAGTATACTTTGCTCGACCTGCATATAGGTCGGTCAATACTCAAAACGGTTGTCACATTTAATGGTTTTCTTCCTTCTCCAAAACGAATCCCGAGATATAGCCCAGGGAACCATTACAAGAATACACACGCAGGAGGAAATGTCCATGAGTTATGGACAGTCTGATGAACCCAACTGTGGCCACTTGCACAAAGCTAGTGTGGTCAAAAGTTTGTTGCCTATAATATGTCCTTCAACTCTTGTGTACAGTTTAACATCATCAAAGTCCGCTGCTCTGCTCAATTTGAGCATAAAATGAAATTCTGTTGCTCTGTTAATTTTGAGCATGGAAAAACTCCCCCCAAAATGTGTCTGTCAACCAGAGAAATTATATCTTCAAGATTGGTTACATTTTCTACGAGTTTTTAAGGACTACCTTAATTTCGTTCTTGGAAGCTGTACTGAAGACTCCTCTATGAAACATCATAACTGAAGGTAACGATAACTCATAACTGTAGCAATGGTATAGTCTATGGCTAGATAAGGTTGCCGTTATAGTTATGCCATTGTATACAGGAGTGCCTTGGTTAGTACAGTACAGCCAGTGCAGGTAAAAGGACATCAATTTGTGCTTTGCAACTTTTGACCAACATCGCTCTGTCCAAGCAGTATCTAGGATTTATGGTAATGTACATCACACCAAGTCTCTGAATGGTAATATATATATGTATATGTATAAACAAAGTCTGCCCACATTCCAACCTCCCCTCTCGTCACAAAGATCGCGGTTCATGTACATTGGGATGGGGTTAGGGTGGGGACATGTAATGGAACAGAACACGGATACTAAAGCTTGGTACAAACACTACATTCAGGGCGATGTACAGAAATATAAGAGAAAGTTGGGCGACGACTGTGATGATGGAAATTATATTTCATTGGAATGCTAGGATTGGTGTTGAAATGGACACATTTTAACATGTTTCTGAAATAGGAACGTGAACAGGACACTCAACACTATGGCCATCTACACTGTAACGAACTTATGAGAGCGAGGCTGTGAGAGAGAAGAGGTGTGGAGACATGCCCAGACAGCAGAATTTAATACACGCACAAACGGCCGAGATGAGGACAAATACTAAGCCCGAACTCGGTCGGTCACACCTCGCGGAGAGAGGCCGACATCTTGAATGGTCAACACCTCTATAATCTGCTAAAAGCCAGAGTTATTGTAATGCATCATGCACACACGCACACAAAAGGACAAGGTCAAGGTCACAGTCTCAAGATCAGCACCAAAATAAATCTCGGCTTTCAACAAATTCTCTGGGAATGATTTTCCTAAGGCATAAGGTTCTTTGTTAATATTTTTTGGTTCAGAAGCCAACATATATCTGGATTCTACAGAAACGTAGGTGTCTGAGAACACTCAAGTCTTATAGCACTGTCAAGGGTCTGCTTCCATCTGTACACTCAATAAACCGCTCAATATAAGCAGAACGTAAGATAATGCTGTCATTTGTGCAATCTCTTCATAGTTTGATCCCGATTGTTAAACACTCAGAAATAAATACAGTGTTCTTCTCATGACAATGAACTTATCTGATTGTCCTCGAGAACCGTCAACAGATCCGTTGAAGAAGGTAGCCATGGATTCCCTTCATCTGTCACTTGTGATTGTCTGGCGTACATCGGTATCACAGCAGGTCCTGTGTTCAATGCACCAAGTCTGGACCCTCTCTCTCCCCACCTTGTCCACGAGAAACCTCTCAAGCCTCTCCTCAAGGTCCTTGGATCATCCTACATACAAGACTTGGCCTCGCTCTTCAAGATGGTCCACAGAAGTATCTTGTGCCGGATCTTCCAAAACAAAGATCTGACCATTCTTCTTCTGAGGTGGAGGTTTTCATTCCCGATCCTTTAACCCTCTCCCTGCTGAATTGTTCCATTTTGCATGTGTTTTTGGCATATAGATATGCCCATAGCAGTGAGGAGGTTAATATGATGACCTGTTCTTCAAGATGCTCTTGAGAAGGAGAGGATTTCAGTTCAGGTCCAATTACATGATGACCCGTCCTTCGAGGTGCTCTTAAGAAGGATGTTGATGCAGATCCATCAGAAGAAGCCATCAGAAGAAGCCATGGGTACTTTTCTGCATGATGCTCCTCCCCATACAGGCATGTTCTGCTAAAAGACCTGGCCTCTGTCAGTGTCTGTGGGTGCACACGTATCACTGCACAAACATGAGTATATAATGGGATGAGTGTCCACTCATTCATCGCCTTGTGGCGCTTCGTTTGTCTTTGGACAGTAATCTCAGATAACCAATCAAATGACATGTTATATACTGACTATGGCAGTGGGGAGAGTCTAGAGGTAGCTTAAATCCAGAGCGTGATGAAGAGCGGCGAGATCGGAATGGTTGGATATCCTCCAGAAGGGCCAGTTCATCTAGAAAATAGAAACACTGTTGTGGTAAAAGAGCTAAAGATTTTACCCTTACCCATCAAAAGGTGTACTACTGGCTGGTTATAGTGACCATGATGTGAACTTAACATGCAAAAGTTTCAACGTATTTTCTTCATAATATTATTACATCAAGGTATTGTTCAGCAGAACAAAAGTAGCTCTACAAGAATCACTGTGTAATGGTGGATGGTGCGCTCTACAAATGCACATATTATTATTATTATTATATCTTTCTATAGATGCATAACAAGTTATGATTTTCATAGTGTGATTATCTATGAACCCAGATTAAAATTTTTAAAAATAAAAATTAAATTATCAATTTTGTACTCTACTACTACACAGTCTATCCCTTTGAAACCATCTGTAATATGCCAATGTTATCGCAAAAGGTACACTATTTACATGTCTAAGCCCAAAAGGTCTAACAAACCGATGCAGTACTAACTACCTGCTTAGCAGCCGATTCCTCATCTCTCCCATCGCCAACGACGACGTAAGTGCACTTCCTGCCGAACCGCGAGATTATCCTCTCGAAACAGCTTTCTTTACCTGAAAGACCAAATACAGTGGTCCGTTAATTAAACATCTTATACAGAGTTACATTACCTTTCAAGCTCGAAGTTTCTAGTATTGCCTTGAAGCATTATTTTAATATTTTTTGTAATGACCCCTTTTCCACATGGAGGCAACTGAAGATGCCCTATACAACAATGACTGAAACTATACCGCAGTGTTCAATGCAGGAAGCGGGGCCCGTATTCTAGAAACTTCTTAGCTAAGAACTTCTTAGTGAGAAAAGATCTCTTCAAAAATTAACATAAGCATAAACCCAGTTAGGCACATTTTTAGTATTTATGCACTTCTTAGGACTTACGAAGTTTCGAGAATACGGGCAGAGACAGTAGAAATAATGTATGACAATGCAGAGACAGTAGAAATAATGTATGACAGTACAGAGAGAGTAGAAATAATGTATGACAGTACAGAGACAGTAGAAATAATGTATGACAGTGCAGAGACAGTATAAATAATGTGACAATGCAGAGACAGTGGAAATAATGTATGATGGTACAGAGACAGTAGAAATAATGTATGACAGTACAGAGACAGTAGAAATAATGTATGACAATGCAGAGACAGTAGAAATAATGTATGACAGTACAGAGACAATGTGTAACAGAGTGCAGACATAGTAAATAGATGACAAATAGAAAGGGAGAAAACTGAGGTAGCTAAGAAAGGAGATGAAGTGACAAATGGAAACCACACGGTTTTCAACTGGTAAGTACAGCTAGTGTGAGAAAACAAAGAAATGTAAAGACAGAAAATGAAAAATAAAGAAACAATTTAGCAGCCTACTGATACATGTTGTGTCGAAACAAAGCTAAAGACAGAAAAAATGTATAGTATTATATGCTGTATTATATGCTGTACCTATTTTTGTTGCACTGTAGACATTTTCAATGTTGAACACTCCTCCTAGACCGTACAGAAGTACCTTGGCTAGCGCTGGCACAAGCTGGGTGGTGGTGACCAGGACATTCACACAGTTATTCCTGCAAAAATTGCATCAATGTTCATCGAGACTGCCAAGAAAATCATATATATTTGTATTGGGGTTTAAAGTCGCTTTCTAGAATCTTTCACACATGTGTACATTTTATGATTTTTATGATGCTGAAATGCACAATATTGAAATGTAGAGCACTGTGTATATGGTTAGAAAACTGTTAGTTAAACAACTTCAAACTGGTGTCAACCATAGATGCACAATCACTTATAATAATTATTATACAAATAAAATGATAAGATATTAGGATATTATTTAGTAGGTTTGTAATATAGTGATGTTTTAGTATTTCATGATTGAAAATGAATCTGGTAATATGATATTAGTAATATATATTTTAACCAAGAAATATTAACTTTTTTCCCGTATTTCTCATAAATAAACTAAATTCAATGATAGTAATTAAATTTCAGTAGTTTTGGTTAATTTTACCATAAAAACAGAAATAAATGTGACTTTCTCGTAACATAACATATTCAAATTGCATCAAATTACAATCAAGTACCGCTTATTCATTTTCATATCTTCCTGTTAACAACAATTTCAGGAACGAACAAGAAATCTTCGACACAGTTTCAAATGATGGGTACCTTGCACTGATGATGGACAAAGATTTGAGAGCCAGAGTAAGCCAGTTGTCTGTGAGACTCTCGATCTCTTGTCGTAGCTGGAGCCACTGATCTCTCTTCTGGGGACCAAGCAAACCTGGAACACGTTCATGCACATTGTTACATACTTAACGTGTACAGACATCATAGAAAGGGTGAGGTAATAATATCTAAAAGGAATTATTGGACAAGATTCAAGGCTGCAAAGAACAGAATTGCGAGGATTGCAATAAAGATATATAATATTGGTTCTTAGCAGTGATTGAATTATTGTTTTACGTCACAGAATGAATATTTCACCCATATGTGATTATGGTTTTTATGAAAAATAGTTGAAAACTATAATAAATTATGTTATTGTATCAAAATGTATTAATACAATGTCAAAGAAATCGATTAGTATTTTAAAACATTTATACAACATTTACACATTTTTAATATACTATTACTCGCTATATATTTATTTATTTATCTACATCACTATATTTAAAAACATTTCAGCTGAAAATTTGCATTTCAAACACATTTAATGTTACCGTTCGTACCTCCGACGTTGTTGCGGTAGCTGTTGTAGATCTCCTTGATGCGGCGGTACCTGAAGGCAAGCTTCCTCATCCAGTCTACGCCACCCCGGACACCCGTCGCTAGGCAAAGGTTTGCGTTGCTAGCCGCCGCATGGAACCCATCCGTGGCGAAGTTGTAATTGCTGAAGTGGGAAATGGATGTAAGAAATGACGATGACGATAAGGAATGATGTAAGTGGAGATCGGAGGGAGACAGGCATCGAGAAAATCTATCTGCAGTTATCACACCTCGGTGACCTTTCCTAATGCATTATCTAGCATTATCTGGCATTATCTAGCATTATCTAGCATTATAGCATTGCTGGGGACTGGTTATCTCTTGTGGAACAAATCCTCATATTCAATAACTGCACGCTTTGTGCTAGATGCTTTAACCTTTGCATGGCTCAACTATCAACAAATAATGCAAGCAATTTTTAAACATAAAACAGATTCATTGGAATCAAAGATGACCTATTTTTGTCTTGCAAGATTTATCCAAACGAACATACATTTTTTTCGGATTTTGTTTTTTGTCGCAGGCTGCGGCTGGGTGTATTTTGAGAAGTGCTCGTGCTAGGTGTGATTAGAATGTGGAAGGTTATGTCTCATATTGTCAGCCCGCCAGGAATAATATTGTATTTTACTGATTAACAGACTGTAGTGAGATAAGCAAGAAAGAAGAGTCAATCTTGTACACAGCACGTTGTACTTGGCGTGACATGATAGAAATTAACAGCCAGCTCACCGGGAGTGGCTCACATTAAACAAACAAATCATTATCTCCTTCCCTAAATTAGCACTGCCTTCATCAAGCCTTCAAACAACCGCACAGCCCTGCCTGCAGCTTGGCAAACATATTTTCATTAATATCCAGAATATCATTTATATTCCGCATTATCAAAAGTTGTCAAAGTAGCAATTGATAGTAGTTGTTGAAATGTAATGTATGAACATAAATGTAATTCAGTTTTACTGGGTTTCAATTTTAAAAAAAATCAAAGTACAGTTGTACTTCAATCAGTATCACACTCTATTAGATGAAATTAAATAACTATCTGTATCTTGTTTTCTGCAATTTAATGTAGATTGGACATACTTTTCAATATTTTCATTTTTAGTAGGCAATATATTTCCTCAAATTACTAATGACAAAACATTAAAATGTGTAATAAAAATAAAATCAGTAACCAAATACGAAGATTGTCAAATGTCCATAGATCTGACAATAATAGTATTCAAGTATGGCCATTAACCTTTTCCCTGCTGAATAAAATCAAAGTGTTCTATTTCTGCATGTGATGAGGCAACTTAAGTCGTCTTCAGCAGGGAGAGGGTTAAAGTATGAGGTACATGTATACGGTATGTTCAGTATGATAACCAGCGTACTACATGGCCACACAGACAGACGTACACACACCTTAGGTCTTGTCCGTTGTCGTCTGAAGATACATCATCTATATGCACTTGATCACACTCCTGAAATAAATAAAACACACAAATTTATATTGCGTTATTTTGTTCTTTTCTTTCATATTAACTTTTCTAATATTTATTCCTTTCTTTGAAGGATCCATTTCATTTAATGGTCCCGGCGCATTATAACACAATAGTAATGGCTACCAGCATGGCACAGAAAAATATATCACATATTAATTAATATTATGACATTTCTCATTTTTCTTTTCATTGGTTCCCTGGCTGTTATTAAGAAAATCAGGTAGAGTATGTCAGAACATGGTCCACTCTCCCTGTTCCCAGGCGGGCAGACAAATTAGACAGTTTAAGTACCACTTTCCATGGAGAGATCTAATTAATCACTTTCACTGAAGTGACATTGACATTTTGACAAAATCATTCAGAGAAATGGACAAACTAGCTCTTAAAACTCCACTCCAATACCAAGGACAAATTGGCAGAGCCCTCAGAAACAACAAGGTGGCAACAAAGACCCCAGCAATTTCGCTCTCCGTGGACAAGCAGCAAGGGTCATTGGTCAAGTAAAGAAGGCTGCTTGAAGGCTTGACAGGCAGAACATGCCCCTGAATAGAGCAATTTCTGTCAGGGCCGAATGGGGCTGTTTAAGATACTGGCGATATGGAGTGGGACACTCTATAGACGGGTGACCGACACTGACCGATCTACGCAACCTGTCCATCAGCCCCAGCCTACCTGTGTCGCACCCGAGTGGTGGACATAGGGGTGAGGGACACAATGAAGGGGTGAGCTGGGGTGGGGGTGGGGGTGGAGAGAAAGGGAAAGGAGAAGGGGGATGGAATCAGGGAAGTAGAAAGGGTAGTGCACTCTATGGGCAGTGATCAGGGTATGTAATTCATGGACATAAAAACCATAGTGTTTTACTTTAGGAACAAGGGGACTTCTGAAAAGTAGGGGCATAGATAGTATAGGGGACAGGGAGAGGAGGCCAGGCCACAGAGAGGAGGGGGAAGAGGACATAGAATAGGGGACACGAGAAGGGGACAGGGAAATGACATGAATAGGGGACACAGTAATAGGATTGGGTTGAACAGATGGAGCATGAGGGATGACTGGGATGAAGGATCATCATTGAGTAGACACTGATCAGATTTACGCAACCCATGTCTAGTGATGGACAAGTCTTTCTGTACCTGCCACACCCATTAGGTAGCCCTGGGACAGATAGCATAGCCTCAGGAACTGGGAATAACTTGGACAGGACTAGTGACTGGTGGTGGCTCTGGTTCAGTTGGGCTGGGGTGTATACATTTTATTAAATATTTCATAATAGGGAAATATTTATCACAGATTGAAAGTTTGCTATTTTTAAAGTATTGAGTAGTCTTCCTCACGATAAACACTATCCCACAAATGCACAATGTTTAACATATTCATTATAGTGAGCTTAACATTTTGGAGTGAGTGAACATGGAGTTTAACATAGCTGTGGGATATCTTTCACCCATTTGCAACAATAACATTTTGGAGAAGATGTTGCAACTATTGTTGGCTAGCTGTTGTCTTGTTAGAGCTCATTATAGGTGAGGATAGGATAACTTTAACAATACTAGTGAGTGAATTATTGTTTTACCTCACAGCATGAATCTTTCACCCATACGTGACGAATAACAAGACAAGAGCTAGCCTACAATACTTGCAACATCTTCCTCATATAAACCATAATATCCCACAAAGAGTTCACTATCGCTGGCTATACTATTAACCAAACAAGAGCTAGGCTGCAATAATTACAGCAGCCACTTCCTCATATACCGTAGACCCATATGCCATCATAGATTTCATTATAGCTGAACATACCATTAACGAGCCGAGATCTCGCCTACAATAATTACTACACGACATCTTCCAGGGCTGCAGAGAGCCATTGGACGGCGTATTTCCAATCGGACATGCCACAGACTAGCGGAAACCCTTAAAGTCGCGGACTTGATTTGTCTAAAGCCTGACATGGGCAAATGGCCTTCAGAACACAGCCTTGGTGGCAAGAAAGCACTTCAAGTAATGGCCAGAACTATGTGCAATCAGTGGTAAATTACCAACATGATTTCTCTAATCAATCAGCTTTGTAAGTACTGGGTTGGTACTTCTTTGGTTCAAACTAAAATGTATGGTGTCCTTCAATACACCCGCTTAAATATTTTAACATTGTATGGCGCTCTTCAATATACCCACTTAAATAGTCCAATATTTTTACATGTATACAACTTATTGAAAATACATTCATGCAGTAAATTTATACAATCTATGATCAGAAATAAATTTATTACGGTATCAAATTCATCACAAAATAATTGCTTTTAGATATTCATCAATGTAAATTGTGTGCAGGCCGACAATTTTTACTTAAAAGTTGACATAAATTTTATTCAATTTCATTATGTAAATGAAAGCTCATGGTCTTCTAAGCTATATTCCACCAGTATGAACACATGATTAATTATTAATAAAACACATTATTGTACCAATTAGCCTCAGCATGTGTTACATGTTATCATCACAGTGGATCATGTATATAATCATACCATACAAAAATATCACAAAACCAGCTTCATCTCCATTCAATAAATTTAACCCATAAAAGCCTACCCTCGTACAAGGATTGGCATTACAAAGGACATTAGACATAGTTTTGCATAATGGTTCAATGTTATAAATTAGTTTTATTTACCATAATATCAGAATAAGTATGTGTGCACAGACGGTCCTAATAAGTAGGCATTGGTCACACATCAATAGTTTCAGCGTGCTGGTATCCATAAAAGATGTGCCTTATGCTTCACATATTAATTATTAATATCTCTTCATATCATGCAAATTGCATGCTTGACCGACTGTATTCTATTTAGTATTTATTGAGTTGAATTTTCATAACAAAGGTTTGACATTTCCATATCTCATTGACAATCAATCTTAATTGTGTTTACATACTACGTACCCTAAGAGCTAAGAATGTATGTCAATAAAATATGTTGAAATCAATCAAGAGCTAGGGTCTTTCATACAAGTTTTTAGTATAAAAGACATTTATCCATACAGTAATGTAGTCCATGATATGTAACTACCCCTACTTTGAGGATTCCTTGAATAATTTATGCATCATTCTCTCCTGTATATAATGAAAATTTAAATTGGCAATATTTTCCAAGTCATTATTTAAAAAGAAACTGAATAACGCAAATAACAATTTTGAAGTTATCGCAATATATTATTTACAATGTTCCTGGGAGAAAATAATGGCAATTTATATATCCAGGGGGATATAACTTCTATCTTATGTATCCTAGGTGAAAATAACTACAATCAATGTACCCCAGGGGGGAAATTATAATGTATGTATCCCAGGGGGAAATAACTGCAATTCATACAGAAGCTCTTTAAAAAGCATTGCAATGGGACAACCTCTTATTCCATCCGCTCTGCTGTGGAAGAAACCCATTCACGATTCTGTTTGCCAGACTGGCGAAAACCAAACAGTCACAGTGACTCCTGGGGGCCCCCATTCAGTGACAAACTGTCTAACACCTATATTCAAATATTTGCCCGGATGCATGGTCTGTGAGGATGCTGTCTCGCTACAGACACTCCAATTCAATTCCAGGACAAAAGAAACAACCGTCTAGATTCTTAATCATTCACAAATTCCTTGACGAAAACACGGGAGGCGTGACTTGCGGAAAGGGACTTTCACTTGTTGAATTAAAAATGTACATATTTGATCTGGACCTCTTCTCCAAAATTAAATACATATTCAACACACAATAATGGCCAAAAAATATTTTCTTTACAAATGGAAAAGGGAAAAATATGTCGTATGTTAATAATATTACACAGTAAAAAGAGAAATAACATATTTATAATATGTGTGTATATACAGTGTATAAAACTCCATCAATTTCATTGCCAGACATGAGGACTGGTAAGTCTGATAAGTTACCCGTCCTCATACATGTTGGCCAGTGATTCAATTATTAGTATTTTAGTTAACAAGATAATTGGAAGCATGTAACAAGATTGTTTGTGTAATTAGGTCAATTGCTTTATGAATTTATTTATTTATTTTTTTTGTGTACAAAAAATACAATTTAAATATCTCCTTGTCTATGTAATTAATCCTAATACACCACTTTCAAGAAAAGTGTTTTTCATTTTTTCGACAAACAGATTACTTTTTAATTTATCTCCATGTGCAAATATTGCACTATAATCTCTGGCTCATCTCTCAGCATAAACACACAACTCAGCGAGGTCAATCAACAATCAACAAACAAGTCGCCAGACATAATTGAAACCAGTCGCATGTGAAAATTAATTCCTAGAACCATCAAACACTGCAATTTTGCGACACAAATGGTTTTCAAACAAACGCAAATGAAGTTGAACTTCAATTTCCTGGTCCTGTGACTTTTGTTATTGAACACCCAGTATCAACAATATTGAGGACAAATGCATCTATCCCATGTCCCATACCCTATTTGGCTTGGTACGGATGAGCTAAGCAGATGTGTTTTCTGGCTGGTTCGACACGAAAGGTCATATTCTTGATGCAGAGTCAATCTTTTTCATAAAAGAAGCACACCTTTGCTGGAAAATGTCACCCGATGAGCTTGAACTTCAAAAGCCTGGGTTTCGGCTCAGCTCATGGAAATCTCGTTCTAACAACCCCCCACCCACCCTCCTGGCCCAACCTGATAATTTCCCGATGAAAATCTCATTACAAGAAAGCTTGGAAGGATTGAAATGAAGTCTTTATGAGGAAATATTTACACACATTGCTTAATAAGTCCCCTTCATGGCCAGTCAGGCTTGCTGGAGACAGACTGGCGCGGCTAAGCAAACATCGGAGAACCGCTGCATTCACGGAGAGCAGTGGCCCAACCAAACTTCATATAGTCGTAGCCACTTCAATTACGCTTACTGACGACACAGACAGTCCGGCAATTTGGAGACATACGACTACAAACTCCATGTGTGTTTGAACTTTCCTTCTGTGCAATTCGTGCCAGGGATTTATCCAGGGGGGAGAGAGCAAGAGGGAAAAAAACTGGCATAACCATAATTAATTAACCAGACAGTTTACTTGAACGAACTTTCCTATTTTTCATCGTAATTAGACAACAATGTGGGTCACCAGTCTAAATGAGAGAAAGGAAGGAACAGGACAAAGCCGTCATTTCGTTCAGACACAAGGAGAGCTCCTGGTTTTGTTGTGCGTGCAGCTAACTCTCCGTAACACTACAGACACCACATAACACTACAGACACCACGGGCCCAATGCCCAGTAAGATCACTGCGACCAACACAAATACCTCTTTCAGAGCCCGACACTGCTCTCAAACCCACCACAGGCAAACTTTAATCACCTATTCATGTGTAACTCATTTACTGCCGCCAGCTATTTACAAAACAACACTGAAGCAAAAACCGTCATTACGGGCACCATTGTAGGGGGAATTTTCACTGGTGGAGTCGGCGGAGCGTGAACGTACCACGAGTGACAGCACCGACAGCGATGAGACTGGGCAGATGGTTCGTGAAGACAAACTGTCGTCTTTTTTACGCTTTTGTGTTTAATTTATTTAACAATTAGCATTTTAAATAATTTAATCAGCTAACAGAAAGTGCCAATTTTAGCTCTGTAATATGACTGTGGTTTTATCTAATGAAAAGATTACATTAGATAACACTACAAGAGGAAAACGATTGTCTTTTTTTCAAGCATGAAATAATTTGTATGGCTTTCTAACCATTAATATTCAACAGGGCAGATATTAGCATATATAATAGACCTACTGTATATTAGCTTAATAAAATGCAAATATACTGGTATATTATATAGCATCAAATAATTGTACAGACATACGCTAGTTTGAACAATGGGAATGCATTGTAGCCAAAACCTAGACATGAAAGGAAAAATTTACAAACACAATAATACAAAATACAAAAACATGTAAGTTCCTTTATGAAAATGTTGGGTTCATCTATTTTTCATAAAGCACACGCATTGAATGCATATGTACATCCAACCCACAGTAACTTATCCAGGCAGGCAGCTTGCAAAGTACAAAACATTCAAATTTTCCATTTCATTTAAGTTGGACAATGTAATGAATAAACGTACCTCTAAATCGTTAAAGAACAAATGCGTGTCTGCAAGGTTGAAGATCATCTCCTCCATTCTCAAGCCTAATGACACACTGGCTGGGGGGTCCTGCAACACAAAGATATGCATGTCAACACAGTACTAACATCTCGAGTCAACACTGACATCACAAACAGTGTGGATAATCATAATAGGAATCATAGGGTAATACAGGAATTGAAATATCTTGATGCAAAGGACGACGGCAATACAGGAATTAAAATATCTTGATGCAAAGGATGATGTGTGACGTGAAATTACATCAGAAGTCGCATGACAACAGTTAACACAGATTGTGTTGACCTTCTAGATGTTGGTGGCAACCTCAGATGCCAGAATGATCAGTCAATACAGCAGGAATCAGAGGATTAATAAGAAACAACATAAACACTGAGCAGTAACTTGATTCAGATTATTTCATTGGTAGAAAAACAACACATTACACAATGATCCTGTAATGGTTGACATATTTATTTTTGTAACTTTAGTTCATAATGTCATATGACAAAATAGTCGCATAATGTGTTTTACACATGTTAAACATGAAGTGATCTTAAATTTAAGCAAGTGTGACATATACACACTTCACTTATCACTATGATACCAGTTAATGTTTTTGTATACAACTGCAACCAAACATTCAAAGAATCTTACAGTAATTCTGTGATAAGCACATCATAGCATGTGGCACAATCATGTGTGGTGCCAACATCTAATGCACACAATTTTCAACCAGGCTTTAAACCTAGTATTTCAATTATACCAATATGAAGTGGTCAGGAAATACCTAGACGGTAATTCTAGTTTTGATGACAGCATCAAATCAGCTTTAAGATATATTATGGAAATACTATTAAATTAATTACAATTATCTCAAGAACGATCTGCATCTTCCAATAAGTAAAACATTAACCCACTCAGCTTGTAAATTCAAAACGCTCCAATTCACGAGATTCAGTTATTGGCTTTACTTCTATCAGAGTATTTATTTTGCTTGAAACAAAGCAAATAAATTGGTTTAATTACGCGAAGATGGTAGGCGTAAGTGAACGAAATTAGTGTCGGAGGTCTGCTGTACACGCCTAATCTGTAAGCAGTTTGCTTTATTACAGCCTGTCTGGTCCAGTTAAAGAGGATGAATGCCAATCTAAGAGAGCCAGGTCTCTGCCCAGGTCTATCTAAAGCCCAGGCTAATCACTGATAGTGGCCTGTAATTGTCCTCCAATGAAGTACAACAGCAAAAGAAGCAGTGATTAATGGGATTTCCGAATGCAATGAGTTGAATTGGGGTGAAAATAGCTCTTGTTGTGTTGAGGATGGGATGTGTTGGGAGGGCTAAAGGGTTGTCTGGAGAGAGAAGGGGGTTGTCGGGAGAGCAAGGGGAGCTACGGTTTTTATGGAATGGTGAGGTATTCATCTTCATATAGGTTTCCATCATGGTGACAGAGAGAAATATATATTCATTGTTCAACATGCATTTCTAATGAGTATGTCTCTGTATTAATAGCCGACATTTGAACCATCAAATCTATTATTCTGCACCCGGGTCCAATTGGGTGTATATAAATGCATTAATAACTGGGATATAGACAGGTGGATTGTAAATAAATGGGCAGCCCATGCATGAATACCCTGTTTAGTTTCTATCATGGTGCCATTGATAGGGAGACCTAAGTACTATTAAACATGATTTAAAATATGTATAAAAGCACTTGCAAAACCATCATACATACTACACCATACTACAAACATATTTCTGCCTTAGTAGTGAATCAAATATTAAAATTGATGCAAGAATATTTACACCATTTTAAACAAATGTATCCCAATGACAACACTAGAACAGTGTCTAGTTGAAATTTTCATTTACAATATCCTTGTAGAAACATAAATACAATCATTCCTTTTCTATGAAAAAAAACAAAATCAACATAAAAAAACCAGTATGCCTTTAATTTTAATTGTGCTTAAATTATGAACATGCAACTTAGGAAGGGTTTAAAAATTAAACACAAGGGGAGGGACATGTGCCCAGCCCATGACATATCGCCAGACACGGCCTATTTGGCCATGGAGTCCTGCTTCTTGATGGGGATAATGGAGTGAATTCTATTAAGCTGGGGGTAATAGAGAGAAAATAATGTGGGAATCTCTCCCAATCACGGATGTTTGACAGTGATTTGATGACACCCAGCTTTCCATTATACTGTCCGCTCGAGGGACCCAGTACGGGGACTCAGGCCTCAAATGCCTTGTTTCTCTTCCTCCACGGCCCTTCATTTCCACTTCCAGTCACACATGTGCTCATAACGGCATCCCGCGGGAGTCGCCACTAATCATAGAAAATGTTCTGATCTGCTTCAAATCCCATGCTTGCAATTACCAGACTCTAATCGTAAGAGGGTTTTCATAGTGGAAATAATTCTTACAAATTAACCCTGCGCACTTGGTGGTTTGAGAAGGACTTAAAAATCAGCTTATCTACTCTGCGAGACAATTGGGGAAGACTTTTACGGAATAGATTATCTTTAAATTTATGCAGTGATTAAATCAAATCTAGGAATGGCAATTCAAACATCTGGAAGAAAGTAATAATTTTACTATTATTATTATTATTGTTATTATGATAGCAATATTCTTAAAAGGTCCTGCTTAAAATCACACTTTTACAAACCTATAATTATTATTATTATTGCTATTAAATTCAATAAGCATGTTAATACTATTTTTAAAATGCCCCACTTCATGATATATATTCTCAAAAAAAAACTTTCTATTTTTTTTAAATAAAAAATAATACACAGTGAAATCAATATTCAGTCATTATAGCCCTGTGCAATAAACTATTCTACATTAGTATTTATAATATAATAGCTGATGCAATGGAAATTCTTGTTTAATGTGATTTATTCATCAATTTCTCATTGGTCCCGTGCTTCCTGATTTCATTGGACGAATCAATCTGGAAAGTAGTGCCACGGTTCCAGACGCTGGTATTTGCAAAATTACATGTTGTCTGTTCTAATTCACTCGGAGGATGTTAACGACTAACTGGTATTGATTATCTACATAGGGACCCAGCCCCATAAAGAATTATCAAGCACAACTGGCTGCAAATTTATCGCCATAACGTCTGATTTTCCATGTGTCTCGTTGCACTTGCCAATGACGTCTGGCGTTGACTAAATCAACCATCACACCGTTCCAGTCTGGTGTTGACATTTTCAATTGCGCAAAATTTGAATAGTCCCCAACACGGTCGCTAATCCTTTCCGACATTTTCATCCGCAAGAAAGACCGAGGCTCACACATCGATTCAAGAGGAGATTCGCTAGATCCTCTCCATGTTGGAGCGTATTCACGTTGTGTATACAGCTCGACCTCATTTCTGTAACGCATGTGACCAGTGTTTACACATGGGTCCTCCTCTATTGCGCTAGTATGGCCTATATTTGCTGAAAATAATGCCTCCGACCCCGACTGCGGGCACAATCCTGGGAGGACAGAATCACTCCACTACATCGTGTGGAGAGATTGCATGCGATTCAAGAAATAAGGGTTTAGGGGTACTAACCTTCGACCCTACACCTGTTGTTGCGCAGGGTTGGATAACAACCCACCCTCCTACTCTTTCAACTTAAGCGATGTTTTTCTTTTTACTTTAATTTTACAAGCAAGTCAAGTATTTGCTCGGGATAAATTAAATGATGAAAAGTATCCACTTGAAATTGACATTCTTCTAATATATGTCTAAAATTAAGGAAAAAGAAAATCATGTTGATTGTATCTTAGATATTCTTAGGAAATTTTCATCAATTCCATATCATCTATAAAATAATTTAATTAAAGGGGTACATGTATATTGATAAATACAAATTATTGGTATGACAGTTGGTATTCATCTTATTGAAAACATATTTCTAGCTAATAAATTATGGAAACTAAAATTTAAAATATAAAAAATAGTAAATAACAAAAAGGAAAAAAATAAGTTCTCGTCCTTATGTTTACACAGACAACATTCTAGGCGAGTTATATCGCTAATTAAAGGTACGGCTCTACAAATGTCCGTCTAATCCAAACACAACTACAAGAGCCTTGCCCCCACACATTCATCAGTGGTAAGGAACCTTTGGTTGGAAAAACAAGCAATTGCACAAATTAGCTTCATCAAGAATAGGTATTCCAAACCACAACCCAGGGTTCACTCCGTAACCCACAAACATTCCTCGCCAATCTGTGAACATCTTAAACAAATACATTTTGCAAACAGTTTTTCTTGGAGTCTGACAAGGGCGTTATCAGCAGGCCATTAATCAGTAAGATATGTTCCTTGTGTTGAGCTGTAGGATCTATACATGTTAACAGATGACCCATCCTTTACACTGCAAGCTCATATCTGGAACCATGCTAGATGGTCACACTCAGATAGACTCCAATTTGACCAAACATAAACAAACGAATAGTAGACAGATATTTGACAGAGAATAATACAAAGGTAAACATGGCTATTAGATATACATTCGACAAAGAATAATAGGTATCTGTTTAACCGAGGGGAAAAAAATAATAGGTATTAGATAAAATCATAAACCTATTATTTGTTATGGAATATATATTATGATTTATGTATATGTTCAAACACAGAAAAACAAATAATAATAAGATTTAATGGAAAATATATTCATTTGGATGTTGAATAATAATAATAATTTAAAAAAATATATAATAATTTAGTACATGTAACTATGGTAAATTATTTAAAGGATGGAAGGAAAATGTCTTTAAATTTTAAGCAAATAACTGAAGTTCATTTTATAGTTTACTTGACACTCGCAATAAAGTTGCAGATAACTTTGTGATATTGAGACAGCTTTCACAAAATTGGCCCATGTAGCGTATTTGCGAGCAAACATGGAACAATTACCAATTCTTAACCTCTGTTTGAAAGTCTGAAATCACATTTTGCTAACTTTAACAAGTAATCATCTGGGAGTGGCAATTTTGATGGGCAAGCTGTCCTTCTGATCGCATCAACTCAATATAGAGAGCCTCAAATCTAGCTTGGGGATTATCTTATTAGGACTTGGTCTTTCTGTCGGAGTAAAATTCAAACATGCCTTCAGCCAAGGAAGCAGTGTTGTTCCCGTGGGTCCGGACAACTAACATCAAACACACACGATAATGAGGCAATCATTTCCACTTTACCGCTTTGCTCACCCCTAACTCACACACTGTCAGTTTGAATTTGTCTACCAACCGATGAGTCCTCCCTTTACCCCAATGCACGGGGTCAACATAGCCAAGTCACTTTACCAATTTTCATTTCGTCAATATGCAGGGCAATTTCTTCTTCTTAACTCTTAACACACCCTCCATGGGCGGCGAGATGGTTGAGGGGGTGAGTGGAGAGAGGGATGGAGGGGGGGCGATATAGGGGGAGACAGAATCCCACCCCAAAATCAAACAATTAAGATTTCAATTAAGATAAGACCACTTAGTGTTGAGTGCTGGGCTACAATTTGACAAGAAGAAAATACATGTAACATCTTGAAGGAGTCTGGTAATCCCCAGGTTTTCAAAGCGGGGAGCGAATTAGCACCGACATACTTCCTGTGAATGCACACTTTGACAATCTGTACACGACAATTTCACATCAAAGAGGTGGATTCCTGTCCAGTTTTCTCCAGTATTCCTGCTATCTGCCAACTGTATTGTTGTACGTTTTGAAGATGCGAACTGACAAAACACTGCCAAGGCTAAGACATCGAAATTGAAACACCTTCAAAGAACTCCCTTGAATGCCATTTATACTCTGCATTTTACATACAACATTCTGTACATAATGTGAAATAGAACATCTTTTTTCTTTTGGTATTAGTTAAAACTCAGCTGAGTGAAGTAGTTATTTATCATATTACTTCAGAAGTGGTTTTAACCCAGATTGTCGAGGAAAAAACTACTTTGTCGAAAACCGTTAAGGAATTGATTGAAAATTCATGTACAGGAAGCATTTATCTTCCTCCTTTGGCCTGTCAAATGGGGTAATAAGAAAAGAAAGCAATTTATAGAAAAATTCAGGAAGCACGTTTGCCAAAAGCTGTTATAATGACCCACTGGTGGTCATATAGCTGTCACATACAATAGACGTGCTTCTTGGTTCCCAGAACCCTTCCACAGGTGCCCCCTAGACTTGAGCAAGTCATGAAAGGTATTTTGCTTTGTTTTGTTTTTATTTAACCCTCTCCCTGCTGAAGGCGACAAGGTTTTATTTTATTCAGCAGGGAGAAGGTTAAAAGGAAAGTTATATTTCAAGAAATATCATCTGAAACGGACACATATAATTCAGTTTGACGGAATCAACCAGGGTGATATTGTGCATCTGTGTTTCATATTTTTAAAGGATAGACAGGGTGATCAACTTCCTCCTATGTATTTCTTAAGTATTATAGTCTGGGTCATTGGAAATGATTCTTTAAAATTAAAGGGATAACCATAATTCAATATTAACTTAAAGCTTGGTAAAGTGCATTTGAGCAGATATTCTGGATGTTTGCACTATATAAATGAATACAATAGTAATAATAATAATAATAATAATAATAATAATAATAATAATAATATGCTAAAGATACATGATATTTCTGAAAGATTCAGAACATGATTCTACTCTTACACTAAACATATTTTTCTTATGCCCACAAATAACACAAAACTAGATATTTAAAAAAACCCACACCAGATAATAAAGCAATGCAAGTTCTAACTTCTACACTGAATTGTAAACCCCTTTGTTTGCTATTATTATGGCTTGTAAAGGACTGAAGCAAGTCTAGGCACCCCCCTACTGCAATACATCCACGTGGGGTAGTGGGGGGAGAGGTTTAAATCAGTTTCTCATTAGCAAGAGTTGCCCTACCAGCTGAGTGTAAAGCCATCTATCACAGAAACTGTCACTTTTAACACTTAGTTTGACATTGCCTTCCATCAAAAGTGTACCCACCCACTTCACTTTTTACCCCATTAGTTTCCTAGTATGTTGTTATAAAACACAGAAAACTTTTACACAAAACTTGATGTCAAACAATTCAAAAACAATTTATATATCTCCCACGGTATCCAATTTACAGGTATACAAGCATTACACGGTTTGCTTTTTTCTCTCTAAACATGCTCCGTATTTGCATGCAAGTTATTTCCATTTTCAAACAGCTTCAAAGAAAATACAAGATAATTTTTTCTTACTGACCAAAATGTTTCTTATTAATTTTATCTAAAATTATATATTGTCAATTTAAATATTTACTTATACCAAAAAGAACACATTCCATCCAGAACAAAAAATGTTCCCCTCTCTCTCGTTATCCCTCAATTCTAGTCGTGTTTCCAGTAATCGGAAATGTTCTATTCACACACAATGGTGTGCAAGAGTTATTTGCGTGAGATGAAAACAGATCAAGAGGGACTTGCTCCAATCTGACACACACTCTGGACATGGGCCAATTCCTCTCATCTCCTTTGAGGTTTTCCACTACATGTCAAAGCAGGAGGTAAAAATAAACAAAACCTCTGCTACATATTGGTGGCCAAACCCGGAGGCACTTTCACAAAAATGTTCAATCCCCCCCAAACCTTGGTGCCAAACCAGCGTGGCACTTGCACAGCTTTCTTTTCATCCCCGACTCCACAGACAACATCGGACTGGGGAAAAAATATGTCTACTTAAAACAGATGGTCACCTCACCCGAGCAAGCGTCTTGCGAGAATGGAGGGCAGAAAAAAAATGAAGGCAGGAGGAATACTGTAGATTTCGGGGATAGAAGAGAGCAAAGTGGATTGCAGTTCTGTTTATTTTGAAAAGCTAGCAAAGGCTATGTACAGATGGATCCCGTGAGGCTGTGTCTGTCAGTATTCAGGTTGGACAACACCCTACTACACCCAAGTCCTGCCACTTTACGGCCCTGATTAGCGCAAATTGGCGAAAAAACAACATGTTCTTACTTCGCCAAAGTCTGGTTGTGAGAGCGAACACCATCAAAGGATAACACTATGATCACGGAATAACACAAAACAGGAGATTATCGGTGGCGTTCCCACATTTCCGTGTAATCTTCAAGTTTTTTGTTTATTGAATTGCCCAATATATTCTATAAATAGGACAATATATATTATGTTAGAATTATTTGGCGTTGCTGGAGAGCGTACAGCAGGACATAATAAAAATATTGTTAAAATGTTTGATCAGAAAATAATAGTTAACTAAACGCTACCATATTGTGGTTGTTCACATAAAATGACACTGAAGGCATTGAACTGTGAGACCACAAACAGGAATTTATGGCGGTATGTAGACTGTATAAAAGAGCAGTAAAGAGAAAGAATGGGAGCCGGTTTAGTGGGTGATTTGTGATCCTCATTGACTGCACTTTACAGAGACAAGTCCGTCTCACAATAACAGAACCCAGAGCTGTTCCTTCAGCAAGTGAAAACATATTTGTCAAGGAAGTGATAAGCAATTACTCCAATGAGGACCATATGGAAGCAGTCGGAACAGTGTGAATCGTGGTGCATGCTACATGCTCTGCAGTAACGATGCACGCATCCATTTGCCAACAGCAATCTCAGAATGCATCTATCATACACATTTTCCAATAGGATGCAGATTTTGGAGCCAATAGTCCCATCACAACACTGTGCCATCAGCTGTGGACTATGTCGCTATTATCAGAGATAATGCTATAGCAATTTGCTTCTACTAATTCATTACAGGGTTCGTGCATAGGAGATATAAAAAATAAATCCTTGACTTTCCTAGAATTACCCACGAAGTATTTTTAATGTGCCTGTTTCATTTCAACGATTTATTTTTGGTTATTTATTTTAGAGTGGAATATTATTGTAATATTACCAAAAAGAAATATTACCAAGAAATATAGTCTACGCATTTGCCAATGTGAATTCAAGCCGTTGCAATCCATCACGATTTACAAAGACCACTTCTAGCAGAATATTGGCAATTCAGAGAGAATATTAATAATTCAGAACTCGTAAAGGGTTCGGCATGACTAGCCAACAGAAAACTTATTGTAGAGCTAAATCCTACTGCAAAAAGAATGAAGGTGCGTGGAGTCTGCTATGGACACATATCGACTCCGAGGTCATTGATTTTCCCCGTGTACTGTAACACTGTGCCTGCTAGTAGTCTGAGCTGACCCTGCTGGGTGTGTGCTTGTCATGAGGCGTATGTATGCTCATCCAGAATCCTGTACCTAGATAGTACTATACAGTATGAGATGCCACATGTACACTCATACAGCATCTAACTATCTGGTACTGTACAACAGTTTAAGCAACCTTCAAGCTCATCCAGAATCCTGTAGCTAGATAGTACTATACAGTATGAGATACTGCAGGTACACTAAGCTAGCATTTAACTAGCTGGTACTGCAACGTAGTAGTACCCGTAGTAGATGGTGGTAATGGTGGCTGATGCTCATTGAAATGACTTGGACAGGTACCGATATAAGTGTATAATAATGAAATCAAGCGCAACTTCATAACAGTCTTCCCTGCCAAAGGCTAGCATTGTGTTAGACATAGTCATGGCTAATCAACAACATGGCAGCTTTCTGCCCAACATTACAGATATATTTTGAATGAGGAGCTCGCCTGTAAAGTCTCATTTATTTCCAATCTCTATGAGTTACTTACTTACGACAAAATCTTAAATTCCCATTGGGGGAAACTAATTCAAATCGATCAGAATTGAAAAGACACTCGTTGACTGTTCTCTAACTTCCAGGAATAGTCTACCACATGACATTTCATGGCATCAGAGACTTTGAGGGGAAAAAACAATTACAAGATTTTGAAAAAAATAATGAACACTTTTAGAAGAAAACGTTGAAGAATTCTCTAGTCTACTCTGAGGATGCAACTGTTTTTTACGAGTTTCTCTGAACTCTCTTTTCATCAGAATTTAGCAAAACAGCACAATCAGCCTCATACAGCATGAGTTGGGGCACCCCCAGGAGGTTGAACACCTTCAAATTAGCCTACTTAGAAGTTTCAGCCTGATTTAACACTGGTTCAGAGGTCTAAATGGAAGATCAAACAAGAATAAACTGAAATTGTTGAGTCCCTTATGAAGGATTTCTATCTTCACCCAATTAAATGATTTCAGGAACGTTTGCACCTGCAGGCAAAAAGAAATATGTCCTACACCTAGGACATAAAAAATGCTGAGTCTTGCTTCTCAAAAACTGCTGGTATCTTCTACCGTGTGATCTATGAATGCAAGATTGTAAGAATAAAATAATTTAAGGACATGCTATTGGGTGGTCTGTACTATGGGCTTTCCTCAAAATGTACTTATTATCAAAAAAGAATAATTTATGAAAATACTATATATTGCACATGTCATGGTGGACAATCTCCTGTAGTATTTTCAAAGAATTTACATGCAAAACTTTTTTAATTTATGAACAAAGAAAGCCCATTCATCTAATTTCAGAAATGATAAGACTCCTTGATGCAAATTCTTCCCACAGTAAATAGGGAGTGAAATATATGACTTTGCAACAAAGTTGTCAATTAACGGTTGTTTCCGGAACTATCTGAATTCTTCCTGAGGAAGGAATGCTTTTGCAGGAGCATAACACCCACACCTACAAGATTTTTACAGTATGAGAACATCTGTAAATTGGGCCCGCAGACACATAAATAGTAGCCACTTTCATGCCGAGGTGGGAATGGAGTTGGCTTAAACAGTGATAAGAACTTCACCTCGGGCTGGTCGGACCCATTCATCACAGAGTATGGGGCACTTGAGGTGGTGCAACAAGGTGGTCCCCTGCCTCCCTCTCCGGGCGTTTCACACACATACAACACACCACCAACAACACTATCTCACCTCAACCCTTTGCCCATGGTCCAAGAAAACAGTTATAATCGTACACATAGACTCCATTCGTTATGATTGTAATATACTGATTTTCATCCCAGAGTAATGGTACTCGCCATTTCGAAAACTAGCATTGGTAGACATCTATATTCTGAAGATTACTTCTATTTTTAATCCAGTAAAAAAAAAAAACACTCGCCTAATCTGTCATGTCCTCATATTCATATTTTAATTAATAAAAAAAATCTTCAACCGTGAAACAGTCATTGCCCATGCACATTCAATTAACATTCCTCTATTTTGACCATTTAGTCTTATCTAAACTGGTATGTCTTCATATAAAGATTACCCAATGATTTCCTCTTTCGGTATTGTCGAGAGATTCACGTCATACTTCCCATCGCCTGGTGGGGGGGGGGGGGGGGGGGGGGGGGGG